>PVJC01011463.1:24724-41586 GCA_004026665.1 Murina feae | reverse complement strand
TGCAGCCGCTCTGTGCACTGGGAGGTCCCTCAGCCCGGCCTGTGCCCTCTCGCAGTCTGGGACCCCTCGGGGGATGCCCACCTGCTGGCATGCCTGACCAGCCTGGGTGAGGGGCTTTAAGGCTGCCCACAGCTCCCATTGACCCAACATCCCAGCAAGGCTGGCTGGACGCAGGTTTTTGTGATTTATCTCCTATAATTGATACTGTTCCTTTAAGGCCTGGGGTTATCTCCTATAATTGATACACTGTTCCTTTAAGGCGGCCTTCTAACTACTAACGAAGCCTCCTCTGCTTCACCTCGCAGCGTCTATAATGAAACAATTGTTACTTTTACTGGTTAGGCCGGAGCTGCTCTTTCCTTCAGCTCCAGAGGATTTTATGATTGTTACAATGTTTCAAAAAGCTGTGTTTCGCTAGAAGCAGTTTAATCGGAGCTGAGCTGAAGGGCTTAGCTTCACTTTCGCTTCTGCCACAATGGAAAGGGCTGTTTACTCAGGTCTGTGAGTGGCGGCCGCCATGTTGGCTGGGCTAATTTGCATACAGCCGCTCTGATTGGCTGGTGGGCGTGGCTTACCCTGTCTCGGAGAAACGGTTAATTTTAATATTTCGCTTTTATTAGTTTAGACTAGAGGTCTTGTACACAAAATTTGTGCACTGGGGGGGAGGGTGTCCCTCAGCCTAACCTGTACCCTCTCCAATCTAGGATTCCTGTCACAATCCGGGACTGTTGGCTCCCAACCACTCACCTGCCTGCCAGCTTGATCACCCCTTAACCACTCCCCTGCAGGCCTGGTTACACCCAACTGCCCTCCCCTGTTGGCCTGGTAGCACCTGACTGCTCTCAAGTGCCGGCCATCTTGTGGCTGTGGGCACTGCCATCTTTGAGAAAGGGGCAGTCAGTTAGCATATTCCCTTCTTATTGGCTGTTGGTTCTGCCATCTTTGAGGATGGGGCAAATCAATTAGCATATTTTCTCCTTATTGGCTATGGGCAGTACCATCTTTGCGATGGTATGAGTGTCAATTAGCATATTCCCTCTTCATTAGATAGGATTGTTTGGAATAAGGATTAGTCATTTTTTGTAGTCAGGATATAAAGGATTTTTTAATGATGTATAACAATAAAATCAGTGATCATATCTACAAAGACATCTTCTCTAAAGAGTAAGGCCTTTTTTAAAAAACATGTTTTTATTGATTTTTAGAAAAATAGGAAGGGACAGGGATAGAGAGATAGAAACATCATCAACTGTCTGCCTCCTGTATACCCTCAATTGGGGATAGAGCCTGCAACCTTGGCCTGTGCCCTGACTAGGAATCAAACTGGTGACCTCTTGGTTCGTGGGTTGATGCTCAAACACTAAGCCACACCGACTGGGCAAGGAGTACTGTCTTAATGCTCAGTGCACCAGCGGCCTACCACCTGTGCTAATCAAATATATTGTTGCAACATGAAGGCTGCCCGGAGAAGTCAAAATGGAAACTCCTTCCAAGAACAATTTCTTTAGTGTCTATCATTGCTTGTTATTGTTAAATGCAGATAAATTACTTTCTTTTTGAAATGACTATTCAGCCTGCTTCTTTTTGAGATCCCCTTTAATAATATTTTCATTTCAAGATTAAATTAATCTACAACTAATTTTCTTTCTGTTAGGGGAGACAGTCATCTGTTTTGAACTTAAATACATTTAAGAAACTTTGAACCGTACCAATTAAAATCAGCTACTTAAAATGAAACTATCCCTTTGCCAGTATGAAAGTGAAATAAAAAATTCATATGTACATGTTGTCATACAATAATAATAATCAGTTCCATAAATAAAATATTTTGAAGAGCTTAAAAAACTTTCTCCAAAATAAACTGCGTACATTTATATGTCCATATTTGAAACTCATATCTTAAAATATGTTATACACTAGAGGCCTGGTGCACAAAAATTTGTGCACTCAGGGGGATCCCTCAGCCCAGCCTTGTGCCCTCTCGCAGTCTGGGACCCCTTGGGGGATGTCCACCTGCTGGCATGCCTGGTCAGCCTGGGTGAGGGGCTGATGGCTGTTTGCAGGCTGGCCAACCCCCCCAGTGGGAACCCTCACCCCATGGGGGTGTAGCCAGCCTGGGTGAGGGGCAGAGGTCTGTTTCAGGCTGCCCACAGCCCCTTCAGGGTTTGGGTCCCTACTGGGGTGCCTGGTTTGAAGCTGGTATCTAGGATTTATTTAACTTCTATAGTTGAAACTTTGTTGCCTTGGTCCCCCACTAGAAGCCTGGATTGTCCCTGGCAACCCAAGGTCCCAGTCTAGCAGGTATCTGGGGTTTGTTTATCTTCTATAATTGAAAGTTTGTAGCCTTGAGTAGAGCTCAGGGCCCGCAGTGCCCTGGCTTCCTCCATTGCCTAGGGCAACTCCAGCTCCGTGACCGCCACCATCTTAGTTGAGTTAATTTGCTCCTGATTGGTTGGTGGATGTGGCTTGTGGGTGTAATGGAGTGAGGGTTAATTTGCATATTGCTCTTTTATTAGATTAGATGTGAATACTTATTTGCATAAAATGGTGGATGGATAACTAGCTAACTAGATAGAAAATATATCTGAAAAGTTAACATCAATTCAGGGATTCACAGTAACTGCTACTAATTTTTAAAAGTGAATCTTGAAAAATGACTACAATTGTACATGGAGATCAGGTGGCTGATCACAATGGAATATGAAATGTAATAAGAGTCAGATAAGTCACAGTCTTGAAATATAAGAGTAAAATCTACTCTCTATTTCTGAAGGATAAGTTACTGTCCAGTTTATTAAAAAAACAAAAAACAAAACAAACCATTTTCAGGTCTCAACTGAGAACTGGGTGGGTGGTTCCGTTGGTTAGAGCATCATTTCATACACCAAAAGATTTTGGGTTTTATTCCTTGTCAGGGCACATACCTAGGTTTCAGTCTGATCCCAGTCAGAGTGGACAAAAGGGCTACATCAGAGAGGCAACCTATTGATGTTTCTGAAACTCTCACATCAATATTTCTCTTTTTCTTTCTCCCCCTTCTTTTCTCTCTAAAATCAATAAAAATGTATCCTTGGCAGAGGATTAAAAACAAAACAAAACACTGTTATTTGAAATATACATTCCTGGGACTTGATCTCATATATCTGAAAAATAAATAACTTTCTTATTGATGTTTCTAAATAAAACTGTAACTTCAGGCAATCAAAAGTTACCTTAATAGCCATATTAATTTGAAAGGTGGGAAAGGTGGGAGTACTCTCATGGATAGCAGGACTCTACCACCCTTGCTGGAAAACAGTTCAGAAGAATGCTTTGTTTTATTTTGTTGTTTGTTAGTTTGAAGGAAGCACTGCCAATAAACGTTTTTGAATAGTATGTTGTGATATTTTTGTATCGTTTCCCAGGTATGTAAAAAGTGAGGCTAGGGAGAGGCTGCTCACAGAGTCGCAGGACTGAAATGGAGGTTTAAGGGGCGTCTAAGAGGATGAGGCTGTCTATGTAGTCTGAGAGCTTTTGAGTGAAGGCAAACTGCACCAAGCATCTTCTTCTTGCTTTCATGCCTGGAGAATTTCTGTTTTTCTTAGCAACAAGGAGCAGATATGATTTCCCACCTGCCAAACTCCTTAGCAATCAAGCTGCAACTCAGAGGGAACTTCTTTCCTTCTGTCGTCGATGACCTCATAGCACCAGGTGCAGATTTTTATTGGAACTTTTATTATACATTGTTATACTTTTTTTAAAAGGTTTCACCTCTCTCTATATCTCCCTATCACTCTAGCTCTCTCTGCAATATTAGTATCCTTTCAGAGGGCAAGGGCATTACATTTTCATCTCATTGAATCATCCATTTATTCAACAAATATTTGTTGAGCACCTACTATTGGTCAGATACTACACCAGTGGCTGATAATACAAAAGTAAGAAAAAGCAGTTTCCACCATCAGGAGCCATTGTTCCTCTTTGGAAACACTGACTAGAATATATATGATTACTGTCTTACTGCCTATGTGCGATGAAGAGTAAAGTTCTATGAGGTCATAAAAGTAGAACCTTACTATAGGATCAAGGGAGCAAGACAGGTTTCTTGGAAGAAAGGCCATTTAATGTGAGGTTTGTAGGATGAGTGGAAGGGGAAAAGGTATGTTGTAAAGACGTGGTGGTGAGATAGAGCATAATCAGGAAGTAGAAATGAAATTCACCATGGTTGAAGTGTAGAGTGAATGTCCTTGGCTTTAACACGAGGTTGTTTGCAGTAGGATCTCAATCAATGCTCAGTAAAGACTGGGTAAAGCTCTGAGAACAGGCTGCATGGGTGACCCACCTACAAAATGAAGCATCAGTGGATTGGGGGCCAAAGGACATCAGCAAGGGACTTTGTCTCTTGTGATCATCCAGCACAACAATCGTAACCAGCAAAGGCTTTGGTGCTATGTTAAAGTATGGACTATCTTGAGGGAAATGGGGTCAAAAACAGCTTTGTCCATCAGCAGTCTTTTTAGTAGTCACATACTATAAGTACAGGAAGACTGGCACTTAACATCTGAGAGGCATTTTAGAAAACCCATTCTCTGGTTCCTTATCTCTCAGATGCTTTAGATTTTAAAGGATCATGTTATCCTTTCCTATTTATTCCTTTTATTTATTCATTTAAAAACTACACATTAATCCTTCCCATATGCAATCATTATGCTAGATACTCAAGGGATACAAAGATATGAAAAACAAAAAGATGTAGTCTAAAGGAGAAGAGAAATGCATTAAGAGCCCCTTTCTTCCCAGGGCTCTGCTATAAGTGGAGAGCAGAAAACCTGAACGGTTCCTTGCAAGTTATACTGTCATCCATGTTCCTGGTTAAGGGAATATAGACCAGTGCAAATGCATAAGATCACATTGCCACTCAAGCACAGAACATCCTTTATGTGCTTTGAACTTGATGTATATTCTCTCTTTATTCCTCACCCTAACCCTATGAGGTAATCATCTTTACTTTTACATATGAGAACACTGAGACTGTGTATTTATTGCCATTTGCTTAAATTCCTACAACTAATAAATGATAGAGATAGATTTTTGAAAAGTTTTGTCTCATTCTTAAAGCTTGAATTTTGAATTTTTATCCAAAAGTTGCATTCTTGAGACACATATCATGATCCTATTCTATAGAGTTTTAAGTGAATATAAAAGCAATCCATGATAAATTTCATATTTCATTCTAGACCTCATTCTAGATTTCCCCAAACACTAACACATCTGTGTTTTCTTTGCAATGACTCTGTGTGCATAATACAGTTAAGTACACCCAGGAGAGGCGCAGCAGAAAATATATTACAATCGATTCCTGAGGATTTTTTAACAGGGCAAAATATTCCTTCATCATAAAAAGGTAACGGGTTGAAACCAGTTAAAGCCATGCATCATTTCCTGATTTAAAATGATGCTTCTCCTAATAATGTAATTTCACAGAACAATAAACAAAACAGCCATCTAGTTGGTTTTATATTTCATCTTAGGATCAGGAACAGGGTGTCTGATATTTGAGCGGATTCTAAGGGCAATCTGTGAGAAAAGTGTTTTAAGAAAATCACAGTGTGAATAATAGGCAAGGGAAACATGGGGATATTGTCTACATTCACCCTCTGGTTGATAAAGCAGAACAGCTACTTCTCCAAAAAGGAACAAAATGGCAGGATTCTTTTAGGCTGTTTTCATTTTCAAAAATTAGTATATTTTCATGTGTGATCAATTCTATGGTTCATCGGAATGGTTAATTGTGGAGAAAGTCATCTGATCAACACAACTGGACCTTATCAACCTTTGCCAGTGCAGTGGGGTTTCAGTTGTTGACCTCAATTGACTAAAAAATGGGTGATTTATTCAACTCTAATCAGAGCAGAGAGGCTATTATAAAGCTTGACTCTGTTTTTCCTCAGGTTCATGGTGGACTCAAATGTAATTGTCATTGTTTATAGTAGAAGGAGCACACACTTTGGAATCAGCTATAGATTTGAAACCATTTATGTTGCTTATAAATAACTTTTGACAACTTACTTGAATTTTTCAGGAATGCGCTCTCTCCTCTGTATACTAATGAAATTACTATCTACTGCTTATAGGTAGAATGTAAAATAGTATTAAGTATAAACTACTAGTATATCCTAGTTCTGTTCTGTTATCCTTGCAATCAAAAGGCACTACTGGCAATATGAATATGTATGTATCTGGAAGAAATGTGATTCTTTACCTTGCCTTAACTGTCTAACTTGCTAAAAAGCTTTGGTTGACATGAAGCACACTGTTTCCTTATATAATTTTTAGACAACTGTGTCACAGCAGTGGAAAATGGAAACATTACTATTCTAAATTATTTATCTTAATAGCTCAGTGAGATTTTAATGTTGGCTTAGCATTTTTATCTGTTTGAAGAAAGATGAGATAGAAATAAAGAGTACTCTGCTATAATCCTGCCCCTGCAAGCTTGCAGAACACTGCAGAGGTACCGGGCATCGTACAACCTGAACTGTTCTTCCCAAAATTTCACAGGAGATTTAAATGTTAAAGCAAAAATGTGAGAGTAATGATGGCACCCTTCCTTTTTTCCACTATGGGCTAAGGGCAAAGGGTTAGTTCCATGGATATTCCCTCAGGTGATGAATCAGATGAAAAAGTTTCATCAAGAAACACTATTCTTTGGTGGATGAGTCCATCTCCCTTTAACCATTCTTAAATATGCAGTGTAAAACTGATAATATGGAGCTCTGCATAACCGATGACATACATGGGGATGTTCAGTAGGCCAAGGTCCTTCAACTTTTTCAACTGAGGACCCTGAAATGGCAGAAATTTGTGATAATGCAAAGTCTTCTTTAACTTTACCAAAATTGGTGCTAAAAATAATCTTCAAGTTCCTTACACAAAACTAGTTAAATACTATTCCTACCATTACTGAAATGCTGCCACTTTTTCATTTCGTCTGTTCTTTGTGACTCCTTAACCTTATCAAAGCTGCCGCCATGGAGTTCAATTGTACCGGAATTCATGTGTTTGTGAAGTAAAGAGAAGCACAAAATTTAAGACAGCTTAGATAGGGTGTGACAAGATTTGCTGTTCAATTCAACAACTATGTGTTGAATCACTCCTTTTGCAACCCTCTGAAGTACCTACAAAGATAAGTTAAATACATCTTCAAATTGCTCTCATTGAGATAAATATGCATGTCTGATTCCCAAAACTATCAGAAAGGCCCCTTAGTAAGTAATTCCCACAGTGGGAGAGGGGGAAGAATGTTTTCCTACTGTGTGTGTGTGTGTGTGTGTGTGTGTGTGTGTGTGTGTGTGTGTGAGAGAGAGAGAGAGAGAGAGAGAGAGAGAGAGAGAGAGAGAGAGAGAGAGAGAGAGAGAGAGAGAGAGAGAGAGAGAGAGAGAGAGAGAGAGAAAGAGAGAGACAGAGAGACAGAGACAGAGAGAGAGAGATTTATAGATTTGCTACAACTCTCAAAGGCTCAGATATGTATTTTTCATTGCAATGCTGTTTGATGGATGGGTAATAGCTGCCTGGAGTGCACTGTAGATAAAGACTCTAAGATTGCTTGCAGGTTTGGAAGGAGAGGGCCCTGGTCAGAGTGCCAGCCAAGTGAATGAGTTGGGGGCAACAACTAAGTTTTCAATTTATCATCCAAGACCCTTAGGACAAAATTCAAGCTGGCACAGACCACAAGAATGATCAAGTACTTAGGTTTTATGTTTTTTTGGTGTGTTTTTTGTTGTTGTTTTGTGTGGGTTTTTTTTGTTTTGTTTTGTTTTGTTTTTATGTGTCATATTGTTTCACATCTTAGAGGCTCTATTCACATGGCTTCTTTTTCCTGGAATAATTTGCCTTTAATTTCACCATCATTTTCCTAGAGAAAATCTCCTTATGTTTAAGTATGAACTAGAAAGACTTTAGATGTCACTATATCCTAAATAGATCTGACTTCTTTTGTTTCCCCCAATTATTCTATAGAGGACTTTAGCATACTATTATAATAAATGGGTTTGTTCACCTTCAATATCATACTAGTGAGCTATTTCTGGGCAGCAAATTACCCCAAAACATAATAGCTTGAAACAACCAACATCAGTTTCTTAATGTCAGGAACTCAGGACTGACTCAGTTGATGGTTCTGGCTCAAGGTCGCTATTTAAGTTGTGGTCAACATGTCTACTGAACCAGTGGGCCTCTCTGTTGGGCTTCTTATGAAATGGCAACTTGCTTCCCCTAGTACAAGTAGGGTAAGAAAAAGAGAACTCCCAAGGCATAAGCCAGGCTTTGTAATAACTTAATCTTAGAAATGACAGCCCATTACAGCCATCACAAGACATAGAAGCAAGTCGATAAGTTAGCTCACACTTATGAGAAAGAGATTACACAGAGGCACAAGTACTCAGAGTCTGGAATCATTGCAAGTCATCTCAAAGTTGGCTTATCTATATATATAAAAGGCTATCTGTCTGTTTGACCAGTAGCTATGATGACCAGGGGGCAGAGGCTCAACACAGAAGCTGCCAAAACAGTCACTGGCCATTTAAAACTAAATGGCATCACAGAACTGGTGACAATAAACCATCACTCAGCTTCCTCCAAGTGGGACACAGGCTTTGCCACCACCCTGGAGTGACACCCCACCAAATCACAGCCAACACTGCCAAGACCCCATGGCACAAAATTCGGCCAACAGCCCAGCCCTGACCAGCCCAGTCCAGAAATGGCTACTGTGGGCACTGGGTAATGATGTCACATAGCAACACCCATCTTCTTCTTCCTAGTGACTAGCCCAAGAACACGACTTGCTTAATAACTAGGTGAAAACACTTCACAGTTTAACCAAATGTTTGTGAAGCATTTTCACATGCCTCATCTCACTTGATCCTCACAGAAGTCCTGGAATAGGTAGATAGAAGACTCAGTAGAATCCCATTTTCTTTTCATTAGCCAGAAAATGGAGATTTAGAAAGTTTAGAAACTTGACCCTACTGAAAAGAAGTAAGAAATGGTGACCTTGAAAATGACTTCAGGCTTTCTCACTGCACAGAATATAGTCAAACAGTGCTGCAGTTAAATATTTTACTCTTGCCCTGACTGGTTTGGCTCAGTGGATAGAGTATCGGCCTGTGGACTGGAAGGTCCCAGGTTTGATTCCAATCAAGGGCATGTACCTTGGTTGCAGGCACATCCCCAGTTGGGGGTGTGCAGAAGGCAGCTGGTCGATGTTTCTTACTCTCTATTCCTCTTCTTACCTCTCTGAAAAAAAGCATATATATATATATATATATATATATATATATATATATATATATTTTACCCTTTGTTCTTCCTGTGTGATCTACAATAATAATCTGCTTCATGTTGATATTTACTGCTGTGTTGCTGACATTTACCTGAAAGAGAAGTTGGGGTGCTTCACTGGGCTGGAAAAAGTTTAGCTACATCAGAAAGCAGGTCTAATTAAGCAAATTTACTATCTATATAATAAAAGCCTAAGCAACCATTACAGTGGAATGACCAGAATGACTGGTCACTATGATGAGCACTGACTACCAGGGGGAAGATGCTCAATGCTGGAGCTGCACCCCGGTGGTCAGTGCACTCCCACAGGGGAAGTGCCACTCAGCCAGAAGCCAAGCTCACAGCTGGCAAGCACAGTGGCGGCTCCTGCCTCTATGGCAGTGCTAAGGAAGGAACAGAGAACTGGGCTGTAAGGAGCTGTAAGGAGCAGTAAGCAGGCAGGTGATAAGGAGCAAAGGGTCCATGACTGCGAGAAGGAGCATGCTGGGCTGAGGGACTTCCCCCAGTGTATGAAATTCATGCAACAGGCTTCTAGGATATACACATATATGGCTAAGTTGACTCGCACATGCATGATACATGTAAAGCTCTCACTGGCACCAATTGGACGTGTGTATTTCAATCTATCATTTTCTATTGTGAATTTGGTTGACACTTCTATTATAGAGAAAGTGTGAATAGCATATATAAAATATTTCTTCTAATTAATTTCCTTCCAATGTGCACAAATCCATGCACCGAGATACTAGTCGCATATAATACCGTTCTCTTAACTGAGTTAATGCTCAAGTTAGCTTCTCTGTATTTCCTCATCATCTACCTAGTGACTGGCACAGTAAATATTGAAGAAAGGAAGAATAAAAGGAGGAAGAAAAAGTGGGTGAGAGCAGGTAAGGCCAAATTATAAATTAAATCCCTTAGATAATTGGAAAAGGCCAATCTATTAAAATGTTATTTGGGAAAAATGAACACAATTTTAATATCTTAGCCAAGATTAAAATTACATGGGATTTCTAGAAATGTGAATCTTGATTATGACATTCAATAACAACAAAAAATATTTGTAGTTTGACATCTGTTATATAGGTGTGGAAACATCTCTGAAGTTAGAAGAAAAAAAAAAAGACCCATTATGTTCTTTCTCCCAGTTCCTGGAGGCTCCTTGCAGTATATTTTGTGACTCTTCCAAAAGGCCCCATGGCTGAAACACTGACATTTATGGATGCAGTTTTATGTAATAAACGGAAGTTCAGTTATCTTAAATGGGTTATCTTAAATGTTTTATCCAAAGTGAATTCTAGTTTTGTCCTCACATATGAATTTATTTTTCAGTTAAATTAGGCTGATTTATCCTCAAATGAAAAATAAAAAAGTGTCCAGTCTCTTCTTCAAAACACTTGATATGACTTTTCCCCCTTTGAAATATAGCTCTTACTCACTCATGCACTACCTCTCTTCTTAAATATGTAGGTGATGGAAAGACACAATGATTAAAATCTGCTCTCAGGTTCCAGTGTATAAATATCCAGACAGATATGTGAGCAAATAACTACAATATAATGTGAATGTACTGTGACGTGAAATAATTATGCCATAATGTGAATGTTTTACACTGTGAATCTAATATCTATAAAATACGAAAGGGTCATAGGGAAAGGGTGATCAACTCTGCCTGGGAGATGTCAGAAGGTAACACAGATAAGAGATTATATAGATCTTTAATGATGATAAAGAAGGTATACAATGATTTGCCATCTTTTTACAAAGAAACAAGTACTGGGAGGAAGATAATTTAGTATGAGTCAAACTTCTTGAAACATATTTATTGAATTTTATTAAATACCCACTTTGTCATTCAATGACAATATTTGAGCAGAAGTTGTATTGAATTTTAATAAATTATTCTGTACTTATCAACATCAATTCCTTCTGTAATACAACAAAAGATTTACTATTAGGCATGAAATGGGAGCACTGCAACTGCAATGCCAAGAAAGCGAAAAGGGAACTGATGATGGAAGGGTCCCTGTCACTACTGAGAGAGGCAAGTATAATAATTTCCAGTTCGCTTTAACTGTGATTGATTTTGTGGCAATTTAAATGTACAAACAATAAATTCATGCACATGAGTTAATGTGGCTGCAGCTTCAGAACCAATAAAGGACAGTTTGAATGCTTTCAGACCTGAATTCTGTCTCCATTATCTTTGCATTTATGGTGACATTAATCATGAAATTAGAAAAGGAAAATGTTTTCTAAGATCCTTGCACTATATTAATTGCACTTTTAAGACAAAGCATGTTGATGTTTACATTTAATTCTGATTAATTTTTATAATGTAACACTGCAGATAAGAAAAATATCAACTTCATCTTAACCATATTTTCTGTTTATTATCAGCCATGTATATAAAAGGTCAATCATAATTATATTAATAGAAAATGAATGTTGTATAAAAACTCTAAGTTCTAGAGAGAATGGAACAGGTGGGAAATGATATTGTATTACCCAATAAGATACCAATTTTTTATCCCTATCTTGGGTTCTCTTGAAAAAAATCTGGTGTCAGGAAGCCTAGACACTATTTACCAAAAGTTAGACATAACTTTTCAGCATTCATAATGGCTATCCTCTGTTTGAAAAAGCAGTGGGTTACAAAGAGGCAGAATAGGTAAGAGGCAGTATGGTTTGCAGAGGGAAGCACCCATGTGTTGCAGACAATTTACAGCTTGGAAAAGTATACAGACAGACTTCCTAAATTTAAAAATTCAAGCTAGACATGCCTTTCCTCACCTTCATACCTATATAAAAGGAAAGTTCTAGGCCCCTGGATAGAGATGGATCTCTAAGGCTCCTTTCTTATTCATTCTACAGATATCATTTGCAGATCTTCTATATGTCAGATATTGTGCTGAGCCAGAAAAGCAGATGAATAAAAAATTGCCTTTTTTTAATGTAAGCTTTTATGATCCAGCAAGTGGAGACAGACCTCATTAAGCCTAAAATTGCACTGGTGAAAAGGAGGAAATCCATTTCAGACCTATTTCTAAGGTGAACAGAGAAATCTTGAGACTTCAGCAGTGCCGTTTTCCTTCCTGCTTTAGCTTATAGCAAGGTGGAAGCCTTCTGTTTCAACATTCTCCATAAATGCCTATTCTCTCCTGCTCTCTGGTCCAAAACTGTCATCACCATTTCTTCAAACGTGAAGGTTGAAACAGTCATATATGAATGTTTCTCTTTCTTCCTCTTCTAATCCATCATATGAACCCATTGTTTTTTAAATCCTCTAATCCTATTCATAGCTTGAACAGATAGCCATTCTTTCCTATCATTTTTGAAATGTTTAGCCTTTTTTTCTATGCAAATAGCCCATTCTACAGCATCTCAGAAGCTTTTGAACAAATTATCTATAGTAACAACATGCAATTGCAAAGATTATAAATATTTTCTGTTTTTGATAGTCAGGATTTAAATCCATCTAATCTAATTTAATCTAATAAAAGAGTAATATGCAAATTAGGTGTCACTCCGCCACACCCAAGCCTCACCCACCAAGCATGCCACGCTTACCAGCCAATCAGATTGATTATATGCAAATTAACCCAGCCAATATGGCTGCCAGCAGCCAGGGAGCTAAAGCAAACAGGTTGTCCCAGTGATGGAGGAAGCTAAGCTTCCCTGACTGCCTAGGACTGCTGTGGCCTCCACTCAAGGTAACAAAGTTTTAATTATAGAAGATAAATAAATCCCAGATACCTGCTTCCAGCCAACTTTTCTGGGGGCTGTGATCAGCCTGTAAATAGCCATCATCCCCTCACCCAGGCTGGCCAGACACCCTAGCAGGACTCCCCTCCCCAAAGGGGATGTGGTCAGCCTGAAAATGGCCCTCAGCCCCTCACCCAGCCTGGCCAGGCACCCAGTGGGACCCTCACCCTCATCCAGGACACCCTTCAGGGCAAACCAGCCAGTCCCCACCCATGCACCAGGCCTCTATCCTATATATTAAAAGGGTAATACGCAAATTGACCCTAACAGCAGAATAACTGGTCACTATGACACACACTTATCACCAGGGCGCATAAGCTCAATGCAGGAGCTGCCCCTGGTGGTCAGTGTACTCCCACAGGGGAGCTCTGCTCAGCCACAAGTCAGGCTGATGGATGCCAGTACAGTGGTGGTGGTGGGAGCCTCTTCCACCTCCTCAGCAGCACTAAGGATGTCCGACTGCAGCTTAGGCCTGCTCTCCGCTGGCAAGTGGATATCCCCCGAGGGCTCCAGGGCTGCCAGAGGGATGTCTGACTGCCAGCTTAGGCCTGATCTCCTTGGGAGTAGGCATAAGCCAGCAGGCGGACATCCTTGGAGGGATTCCAGACTGTGATAGGGCACAGACTGGGCTGAGAGACGCCCCTGAGTGCACAATTTTTTGTGCACTGAGCCAAATTTTTGTGTTCTTTATATAATAGTAAATACTTTAGAACACCAGGAATATGAAATCTTAATGAAGATTAGTTTCTGTAAATATCTTTGGTGCCTAATAGTTTTTTTTTTAAATGTCTTTATTGTTGAAAGTACTACAGATGTCTCCCTTTTTTTATCACCACTGACTCCTTCCTCCCCATTCTCATCTCTTCCCAGGCCTCCATCCCATTATTATCTGTGTCTGTGGGTTATGCATATCCTATATAATAAAAGACTAGGTGGCATCACACACATGTCATCACATGATGGCCACCACAAGATGGCCAGCATGGGAGGGCAGTTGTGGGCAATAAGGCTGGCAGAAGAGGTCAGTTGGGGGTGAGAACAGGCCTGCAGGGGAGGGCAGTTGGGTGCAACCTGGCCAGCAGTGGAGGGCAGTTGACGGTGATCAGGCTGGCAGGGGAGGGCAGTAGGGGGTCATCAGACCAGCAGGAGAGTGCAGTTGGGAGCAATATCAGGCCAGCAGGGGAGGACAGTTGGGGGTGAGACCAGGCCTGCAGGGGAGGATAGTTGAGTGTGACCTGGCCAGCAGGGGAGGGCAGTTGAGGGTGATCAGGCTGGCAGGGGAGGGCAGCTGGGGACAATATCAGGCTGGCAGGGGAGGGCAGTTGGGGGTGACCAGGTCTGTAGGGGAGGGCAGTTGGGGTTGATCAAGCTGGCAGGAAAGCAGTTATGCATCTATCAGGCTGGCATGGGAGTGGTTAGGGTGTGATCAGGCTGGCAGGCAGAAGCAGTTAGGGGCAATCAGGCAGGCAGGCAGGCAAGCAAGTGGTTAGGAGCCAGCATCCCTGGATTGTGAGAGGGATGTCCAACTGCTGGTTTCGGGCCTAAACTGGCAGTCAGACATCCCCCAAGGGGTCCCAGATTGGAGAGGGTGCAAGCCAGGCTGAGGGACAGCTCCCCATGCACAAATTTTATGCACTTGGCCTCTAGTATGCATACAAGTTCTTTGGTTGCTGTCTTTCCTTCCTCCACCCCACCATGCCTTGCCCCTTCTCTCTCAGAATCCTTAGTCTACTGCATGCAAGACTTCTCTATCGAGTAAGGCTATCATTCAAAAATGAGCCTAATAGTTTTGATTACTGGTATTAAACCAAAACATATGTCAAAGCACCTAGAGGAAGTGACTGAATCAGTCAGGTCTCTGGTAGGAAACAGACAGGGCAATCTGTTTGTGAGAGATGAATAAGAAAAATATTTATAAAGATATGGCAAGGCGTGAGAAATAAACACGGGATGTTACAGTACTACAGGGCCAGCAAAAGCAGGAAGATCTACCACCATAAAGTCTAAAAGAGAAAGATGAAAGAATGTTATTGGAACCTTCAAGGTTTGCTCTATGAATAGGGCCACATTTCTGATAGGAACTGTAGCCTTCAGTAAAGAGAAGAAGCCACTCTGTGGAGACCTGATAGGGAGTGAACTGGGGATTAAATATCCCAACCTCTCTCTTCCCTTTCTCATCACTCCATTGTCAAAATGCAGAAAGCCAAAGGGCAAGGGACCATACATTTTAGCCTTCCAGGTTCTACAGAAAGCTAAGGAAGGATGACGGGGGCATCTGAAGGAGAAACTACGTATTTAGTAGAGAAAACTCTTTCATCAGTTGCCAAAGCAGTGTAATAAATTGTGAAAGCCAATATTAATTCATTTGTCTATGGATTATTTTTAATAATTTACATTTCATTGTTTATACTGTAGAGCTAGCTACCTCCCCTTCCCAAATGTAATTAATACAATAAAAATGTTTTATTTTTATTGCAAAAATTATAAGTGATATAGGACTATAAAGTTGAAAACATTGGCTTTGGTTCCAGTAATCCAGTTTTCTCTTTTTTTTACATTTTCTTTTTTTAATACATTTTTATTGATTTTTTAGAGAGATAGAAACATCACTGATGAGAGAGAATCACAAACCAGCTGCCTCTTTACACTCTCTACTGGGGATCAAGCCCACAACATGGGAATCCAACCAGTGACCTCTTGGTTTATGGGTAGACACTCAACCACTGAGCCATACTGGCTGAGCTAATTTTATTTTTCAATGACAGTTTATATTCAATATCACTTTGTATCAGTTTCAGGTATACAATATAGTGGTTAGACAATCACATACTTTACAAAATGTTACCCCAAACATTTCCAGGACCCACCTGGCACCATACATTCCTTTCATTGTTTTAACGAAGGCCTAGGCTTTCATGACAATCCCCTCCTCATCATATTGATTTCTATAGCTATTTCAAAATGATAACATTGAGCTAGTCTTTTTCTCTCCCAAACTAGTTATAGGCAAATCATGATGATGATTTAAGCTTAAAAATCTCTATTAATGCCATTGAAAGTTATCAAAGCCTAAGACTTTTGCCTTACATTTCAGAAAGCCAAGTATGGAAGATAAATCTGATGTCTGGAAAGGTAAGAAGAAAGAGAAATATCATACAAATGCTCAGTAAGCCAGGATCCTTGTGGTGGTCATAGATCTATTTATCAAATATTTGTGCTTCTCCTTGGCATATAGTACAACTGTTCCTCCCTGCCCATTGTGGTTAGGTATGGCCATGTGACTTGCTTTGCACAATGATATGAATCACTTCTGGTAGGAAACTTTAAGGTCCAGTGTATGATTCACATTGCTATCTCCTTCTCCCTGCCATGGGGCCAAGCGATGGCCTAGATATTGGCTT
Source organism: Murina feae (assembly GCA_004026665.1). Lineage (NCBI taxonomy): Eukaryota > Metazoa > Chordata > Mammalia > Chiroptera > Vespertilionidae > Murina > Murina feae. Next base: position 25,099 of record PVJC01011463.1, on the reverse strand, counting down.
CTCTGACACCCAGGATTCTGAACTGAGTTTAACTTGATGCATCTATGCCATCAGCAAGCAATAAATCTCAATTGTTTTCAGACTCTGATATTTGGTGTTATTTATTATCATAGCATAACAGAGCTCATACTGACTGATACAATCCTCAAGGGGTTAATTTACACCACTAATATCTGATCTATACACAATGATACTGTATTTTTCTCATAACCCTGATCTTTTATTATTTTGATTTTAAAGAGAAAAATGTATACTAAAGAGCATGTGCATTTTGTGAACTGCTGCATCTGGGATATAGAGAACTCAAGAAATTTCTGACACATTAAATATGCACCCTTAAGTGATTATCTAAACTAATAAAAGCGAAATAGTAAA
>PVJC01011463.1:0-24624 GCA_004026665.1 Murina feae | reverse complement strand
AGACAGGCCCGGCAGAGAGCAGAGAACCAGGTGCAGTGGGTCCAAGCCATCAGTAGCACTTTTCCTGAGTGCTCCCGAATTGAATGAAGCCCAGGTCCGGCTGAGGGACCTCCCCACTTGCCCTCCTCCTCCCCCACCTGCACCCTCACCCCAATTTAGCACTGGGCCCCTAGTATTTCATAATTCAAGATAAAAAGGTGTGAACAGTGTGATTTTATAAAGTAAAAGACATACTGTTCATGGAATACACAAGGACACTTCTAAAAGCATGTTCTAGAAAAATGTCTTATAGCTTCTCTGAGAAACTTAAAAATATTCCTACTCTGGAAAAGCAAATCCCTAAATTATGAGGCTGGAAGATTCCCTCTGATGTTCCCATACTATACTGATCACATGAGTTCTTTCTTTTTCATTTATTTATTTGTTCATTTATTTTCTTTAAACCTGCAAGAGCATTTTAATTGAAGATATGACTTTTAGAAATACCGCAGGAGAAAAACAAGAAAACAAACTTTAAAAACAAAAGTAATTTACCTTTGGGTATAATAACTAAAGGGCACAAATATTTCACAGAATGTTATTCTGTTTCAGCTATGACTCTCTATGGAGCAGTAGAGAAAAAAAATAGGGATCACATTTAAAAAAAAGTTAATCAACTGAAACATACTACATATGCCTCAGTGATTAATAAGAATGTTTTATTTCTATCAGTTATGCAAGTGAGAACAAGGTATTTTAAGGTTTTCCCAGTTCACATATTAATTAAGACTATGTAAAACTATTTGAATGAAAATGACCTAGAGGCATATCACAAAAAGTCTGAATACAAGTACAACATTATCATTGCCCTTTTTGTGGTATATTATTAGTCCATCTTTCTTTTTAGGAAATTTACACATTAAACTAATTTTTAGTTCAACAAAGAAGCTCTTTACATAAAGAGAAGTATGATATCTATTACTTTGCTAATCTTTGATGAATTTTACACACAGTTCACATTAGATGTTTTCAAACTTCAGTGAAGATCAAATTTACCTTGGGTACTTATTGAAAATGCAGATTCACCTGTGACTTCAGAGAGCTTGGTTTGCTGGTCAGAGGTCAAATTTCCCAGGTAAATTCTGATGAGAGTGGTCTAGTCACTATGCATTGACAGGGACCTTATAAAAGTATTGGACGTCGACCTCCTCCATTTTCATCATGCAATTACAGTTACCAGGTTTTGTCTAAATATCTTCCCTGACAACATAGGGCAGAACATATTTTCCTATTGACTTGTTCTCCTTGATGAAGTGTTAACTATTCAATTTATATCAAACATTTATTATTCAAGCCACTTATTATTTACTAGGGGCTCGATGTACAAAAATTTGTGCACTTGGTGGGGTCCCTCGGCCCAGCCTGTGCTCTCTTGCAGTCTAGGAAGTCTGGGACTCTTCAGGGGATGTCCACCTGCTGGCATGCCTGGCCAGCATGGGTGAGGGGCTGATGGCTGTTTTCAGGCTGGCCAAACCCCCCAGTGGAGACTCTCACCCCATGGAGGTGTGGCCAGCCTTGGGAAGGGGCTGAGGGCTGTTTTTAGGCTGCCCAGAGTCCCTTCAGGGTTTGGATCCCTATTGGGGTGCCTGGCCAGCCTGGGTGAGGAGCTGAGGGCCGTTTTCAGGCTGCCCACATCCCCTTCATTGTTCAGGTCCCTCCTGGGGTGCCTGGCTAGCCTGGGTGAGGGGCTGAGGGCTGCTTGCAGGCTGGCCACAGTTCCCATTGACCCAAGGTTTTAGTGAGGCTGGCTGGAATCAGGTTTCTTGGGTTTATTTATCTTCTATAATTGAAATTTTGTTGCCTTGAGCAGAGGCCATAGCTGGCCTAGGCAGGCAGTTTCCTCCATCACTGGCCTCCTGTTTGCTCTAGCTCCATGGCTGCCAACCGCCATCTTGGCTGGGTTAATTTGCATACTGTCGCTCTGATTGGCTGGTGGGTTGGCTGATGGGTGTGGCTTAGGAGTAACAGAGTGAGGGTTAATTTGCATATCACTCCTTTATTAGATTAGATTTGTGATTTATGGTGAGCAAGAACTCTCTAGAAGTGTCGCAAAATTAGACTGTTAAGACTTACTGTGTTTAAGATTGTGATAATTGTCTCTGACCTCCTTGAATTCAAACACCTCATTTCATCCACTGCTTTCTATTGAAGATACACTTCAAATTATCCATTGATTAGATGACTTTATTACTTTTATTGTTAAATTGAAATTTTCCTGCCACTTGCAATGCCTTTGTAAGTGCATGTTATCCTATTTGACTTGTATGAATTCCCTAGCTTCTCTCCCTCTTCCTGATTTCTGTGAGACATTTTATGAACATAATAAATGTAATCAACTAATTGCCATTTGCCATCTTACTTTGATGAAGTAAGAATAATTGGAATAATTGTAGAATAATCGGAAATTAGCAATAAATAAATAAATGAATGAGCACCCCAAAATCCTATCATTAAGATATAACCAATATTAAATTTTTGGTTTATTTAGTTTTAGAGTTTTTATGTTAAGTGTAATGTAATTAAAATAATAAATGATCAGTACCCTATATCTTTTTTTTTTTTAAAAATGTATTTTCATTGATTTCAGAGAGAAAGGGAGGGAGAGACAGATATATAAACACCATTTATTGAAAAGACTGTCTTTATTGTATACTCTTGACTCCTACAGATTCTCCTATCAAAGGCAAGCAAGAGATTCTGTTCATAGGAGCAAATGTCCTCTGATGAATACTTAGACTTGTCTACATTTTTTACAGTCTTAAACACTATATATGCTTATGTGCATTCTTATGTCAATAATATATATCCTAATTATAATTTAAGATCTTTCCTTAGTTGAGATCATAATCCTGTGAATATGAAAAATATATAAATCTTGTGGTAGAGAAAGTGTTTCTTTTGGTGTGACTTAATTACTTTAAATATACTTGATATTAAAATTATTAGCTTGGCCAGGCTGGTATGGCTCAGTGGTTGAGTATAGACCTATGAATCAGAAAGTCAAGGTTTAATTCCCAGCCAGGGTCCATGTCTGTGTTGAGGGCTCAATCCCCAGTGTGGGGCATGCAGGAGGCAACCGATCAATCAATGATTCTCTCTCATCATTGATGTTTCTATCTCTCATTCTCTCTCCCTTCCTCTCTGAAATCAACAAAAATACTTTAAAAATTATTATCTTGAGCAATACTGTTGTTATGTTTGTTTTTTGAAAATTGAGGATTTCCGAAGATGGGATCCCAACATACATGTACTGATAAGCTTTGAAGTAAGGACTCCATCAGTTATAATATTATGTGGAGCATAGCATGTGGAAAATAGAAGAGGAATGAATGGTATGCTAATAAATCAAATACACATATGTATGTATATATGGAAGAGAACAGACAAAATGGTAAAACATTAAAAGATATGCTCCTGTACCAAGTACCCTTCTTCAACTAGGAGACCAGGTCTGCGCTCATTAAGGGTCTGGGTGGGTAAGTGCACTGAAGTCACAATAATAATCACAGTTAATATTTCTTCAGGGCTAACCATGTACCAGTCACTGTACTGAGTGAGAGCTGATGGGTCATGCCAAATATGCCTCCAAAAAACCTGTCTTTACCTCTTTTAACTAAATAAGTTGGCCAAGGTCACACAGGTAGTAAGTGATGGTGCTAGAAGCCAGGGTCCAGAGCCTGTGCTCTTGACGACCCCACCATGAAAATGTTATCAATAATTATATATTTCTTGCATTTTAGCCTTTACATTCAGAACCTATTATTAGTTCTTTAGTCATTCAATTCTGGGCCCCTTGTCTACAGGGATGATGAAATTTCTGTTCTGTAAAATGACATGACTTCTACCTTACTATTTGCCATATTCCTGCCAACGTTGTCCAGAAATAGTCATGGTCCCATTCTGACCACACTGAAGACGGCAATTAAAGCACCAGCATGATCTGCCATAATTTGATTTGCCTTTGTTGGAAAGGGAATAAACTGGAGAGATAACTATGAACACAGTAGTAGACCTGTGAAGGAGAAAAAACTACTGTATTTTCCGGCATATGAGATGACTGGGCATGTAAGATGACCCCCAACTTTTGAGAAGATTTTTCCTGGTTTAAAAAGTCTGGATGGGGAGCTGGCCCCTGGTGGTCAGTGTGTTTTCACAGGGGGAGTGCTGCTCAGCCAGAAGTCCAACTCATGGCTGGAAAGTACAACAGCAGTGGTGGAGGCCTCTCCTGCTCTGAAGCAGTGCTAAGAATGTGCAACTGACAGATGGGCCTAAGTTATCAGTTGGACATCCCACAAGGGCTCCCAGACTGTGAGAGGGTGCAGGCTAGGTTGAGGGATTGCCTCCCACTCCTCTCCCCCTGAGTGCACAAATTTCATGCACTGGGCCTCTGGTCTTAAATAAAAATGTAAGGATGTGCAGGAGAAAGGTGCACTCCATTCTGCCTGGTGACAAAGCTACCTCTTGGTGGCAACATTTTAAAGATGAAATCCTGTGGCTAATATTCTCTGTTATTATCTTTTAATCCAGAAGAGGAAAGACCATGATTATAGGTTATGAGTTACTACTTCACATTACTAATAACATTTGTATTAAAAAAAAGAAAAAGAAAAAGGGGAAGACTTTCTACCTGATCCCAGACATAATTAATTCCCCCAATCTGGGGAAATTGTTACATAGTATTGGAGAAGAAACAACCAAATTCTAGTATTGTTTGATAAGATAGAAAATTGTTCATAACATATATGATTTTATAATTGGGGATGAAGATTTTCTTTCATCCAAGTTTCTTGTGGAATGTTTCATGTTCATTTTACCTTGAATAACATCATTATGATTATTTTTGCTACTATTAGGTATATAGAATGAAACACACACTCTCAGCCTACTCCAAAGGGTCACCACAGCACATTGGGAATGATGGAAGCAGAATCTGTCCCATGGTCCATTTTGCACCTCAGCTGTCTCCGCAGCAGGTGTCATGCACCTCCAAGGATCAATTCTGCAGGACTTATGTTGTGAATTTCATATTGTAGAATTTCAAACACTGGGACACTGACCAGTTCAGGGTTACAGAGGCGCCGATTTTGACCAAGGTCCAAATCCCTAACACATTATTTGTCCTTAGGGGACTATTTAATTAATGTCCACACAGTTTAGACAAGTCTCTGTTTTTCTCTTTTTTTTCTCATCACCTCATTTAACTTACGAAGTCTTGCCAATTCCATTTTCCTAAACTTCTCTGAACTCCATTCCCTTGTCCCTGTCCTTTTTGTCATGATCTGCTCCAAGGCCCTTGAGCTTTCTCCTTCACCCCTGCAGAATCCTCCTCACAGACATTCCTGTTTTCAAGTCCACTCTGTAAAGAGTAGCAGGAATAATCTTTACACAGCACACATCTGATTATAGCTCCTTCTGAATTAAACCAAACAGACTACAAACAAGCCAATGCGCCTTCTGTGTTCCTGTTCCCTTTAGGCGAAAATCTGAAATTAATAAGTAGCCCGCAGGAAGGCTGTGCAGGACTCAAAGTCTCCTTTCCCATGCTCCTTCTCACTCCCTGCACTGCAATCGCACCAGCTGCCTTTTATTTTTCTAAAAGGTGCCAGACTCCTTTCCCATCTTAGGCACAGTGGTAAGGGTTCCTCTCTTTGCCTTGAGTAACCTGCCCTCCCCCCCAACCCACTGCCAACATCTCTTTGGCTGTGCCACTCTGATTCTTCAGGACTCAGAAACCTTCCCTGAGCCTCAGGTTGAATCAAGATTGTCTTGTTACATCCTCTCCTATGCCTCTGTATTTGTCTGTAGCACTTTCCATAAACAACCATCGGATCTGTTCTCCAATTAGTTGCTTAGGATTTCTCTAGTGAGTTTCTGGAAATTCCACCTCTCATCAGAACATAAATTCAATAGGATTAAAAGGATTAAAATAAAATTCACTTGTTCCTACCTGAAGAGAAACAAATGATACCGAGTACAGAAACCTTGACCTCAAGAAGCCCAGAGGCTCCAAGGAACCTCTAATCATAATAAGTGAGATGACAGAAGAGAATTTTCACAAACGGCAGTGAGTAGAATACTTGAATCCCATGCGATGTTCAATGTTGTGTGAAAAATTGGTTCCAGAGAGAAATATACATTAGAAACACAGTATATTACATAGTCTCCTCTAGAAGACGCTCAGTGAACATGAGAATTGAAAAGACTCTCACTATTCCTGGAGGCAAACAAAAGAAGCCTGTTCTATTTTATCTAATACATCATTTCTCATGTTGTTAACCACAGTATATTCCCTACCCCCTTTTCCACTTGCCACACTTGTTAGTGTTCTGCAGAATGAGTATGGAGCATGGTTTGGGGAGTAAGGAGCCCAATAGAAGCATGAATTAAGCAGAGTGACTGTATACAAGGTGAAGTGGTTGCACCTGGTTCAAAAAAGCATTCATACACATGGACATGCATAGTGTGTGTCTTGAAGAAGGAGTAGGAATTCCCTACATTCAAGAGAGAGAATGAAAGTCTAGGTAAAATATAAGAGCATATGTGAATGCCCCGAGTTGTGAACCAAAATGGAATATAATGGGGTAAAAGGGATTAGTATGAGTTCAAACTGAAATAAAACACATAAGACAATCATAGGACTTTCATATTTCGCTTAAGACATGGACTTTTGAACTTTATTGTACAAAACGTGGAAAGCCAAAATATAGAACAAATATGTAAACTTGCAATGAATTTTGGGTTTACATTTAAGATCTATGGCTACTCTAAAAACACACATAATAAATTTGAGAAGAATGGTGAGAGCTCAGAGGATGATGTGTAATGTACTATGAGTTTTGTAAATGGTTGCTAATAAATGTTTTTATTTATTCAATATTTGCTCAGTATCTTCCATGTTTTAATTACTACAATAGTCTATTGAAGATATGAGAGTGAATTTTTTAAAAATCCTTGTTCTCCAGAAATTAAACTTATTTGGAGATATATTCATATAAAGTAATAAAATAGAGTGAGGTTATATAATTTCATTATTTAATACTCTGTACTGTATAACAGGCATTCAATTAATATTTTTTGTATGTGTGAAATGGAGGAGTAAATGGATGTTGGCAAGGTAATATCAGTGTGCTATTAAAATACAGAGGATAAACAGATGCAATTATTTGGTCTATGTATTTTGCTGGATAGTAAAATTTTGAGTACAGTCCTTCAACTTATAAAGTGAATGAAACATTTAGTCACTTTTTATTCCAAGACAAAGAAATTCCATGTTTGTTTCTTCTTTATTTTTAGACATATTTACTTTTAAAAATTTAAAATAACTGCATTCATTATAGAATTTTTTTATATTATAAAGAGTAAAATGATCCAATTTGTATTCCATAAAATCATAATTTCTTGTTAATACTAGCATATTAGTCATCCTAATACTTATTGAGTCCTTTATTTCATTAAGTTCCTGTTGTTCAAGATATTTTTATGTTACAATTAGTAATGTTTACTAATGACTCTAGTATTTCTACAATATTTTAATGTACAAATATTTAAATAGCAACTCCTATTGCAGCTGGTTTGCCAATTTTTTAGAGATGGCTAAAAAAAATACTTACATTTGATTAATTCATACTAGTCACAAACTCAGATACAGCTAAACACATCTTTAATGAAACACTTTCCTCCTTTTAAGTATATACTCATCCCTTTGACCTGAATGTATGTATGTATTTATTTATTTATTTATTTATTTATTTATTTAATTTATTTATTTATTCACTCATTCATGCATTCATTTTTTTTTGCCAACACTCTTACATATGTCCCCATTTTTACTCACTTTGACCACCTCTATGCAGCCCCAATCCTCCCCTATGACTATCACCATACTGTTGTTTGTGTTGATGGTTATACCTATTATTCCATAGATAATCCCTTCATCTTTTTTCATCCAGTGATCCCCAAACCACCTCCCCTATGACAGCTATCAGTCTGTTCCATGTATCCATGCCTCTGATTTTATTTTGTTCATCAGTTTATTTTGTTCATTAGATTCCACATATTAGTGAGATCATATGGTATTTATTTTCCTCTGACTGGCTTATTTCACTTAGCATAATACTCTCCAGGTCCTCCATGGTGTCCCAAAGGGAAGAGTTCCTTCTTTTTATGGCTCTATAGTATTCCATTGTGTAAATGTACCACAACTTTTTATCCACTCATCTACTGGTAGGCACTTGAACTGTTTCAGATATTAGCTATTTAAGTAATGCAGCTATGAATATAGGGGTACATATATTCTTTCTGATTGGTGTTTTGGAATTCTTAGGACATATTCCCAGAAGTGGGACTGCTGGATCAAAAGTCAGTTTCATTTTTAATTTTTTTGAGGAAACTCCACACTGTTTTCCGCAGTGGCTGAACCAGTCCGCATTCCCACCAACAATAAAATAGGGTTCCCTTTTCTCCTCACCAGCACTTGTGGACTGACTATAGCCATTCTGGTAGGTGTGAGGTCTGGTTTTAATTTGCATCACTCTAAGGATTACCTAGTCACATTGAGTGTTTTTCCCTATGCCTAATGGTCATCTGTATGTCTTTTTTGGAGAAGCATGTTTGCTCACTTTTTAATTGGATTGGCCAGCTTCCTTTTGTTGAGTTGCATGATTCTTTATATATTTTGGAAATCAACCCCTTATCAGATGTATCATTGGCAAATATGTTCTCCCATACAGTGGGTTACATTTGCATTTTAACCATGGTTGCTTTTGCTGAGCAGAAGCTTTTTAGTTTGATGCAGTCCCATTTATTTGTTTTTCCTGAGTTTCTCTTGCCCTAGGAAATATATCAGTAAAAATATTGCTATGACATATGTCTGAAATTTAACTGCCTATGTTTCCTTCCAGGATTTTTATGATTTTATGACTTACATTTAAGCCTTTTACCCAGTTTGAGTTTATTCTTGTTTATGATGTAAGTTGGCGGTCTAGTTTAATTTATTTTGAGGTAAATATCTAATTTTCCAAACACCATTTATTGATGAGACCATCTTTTCCCTGTTGCATTTTCTTGCCTCTTATGGCCAATATTAATTGACCATAAAGATGTGGGTTGATTTCTGGGCTATGTGTTCTATTCCATTGATCTATATGGCTGTTTATATGCCAGTACCAGGCTGTTTTGATTATAATGGCCTTTTAGTATAGTTTGATATCAGGTATTGTGCTACCTACAACTTTCTTCTTCTTTCTCAAGATTGCTGAGGCTATTCCTGCTTTGTTTTGTTTTGTTTTTGGTTCCATATAAATTTTTGGAATATTTTTTTCTAGAATTGTGACATATGTCTTTGGTATTTTAATAGGAATGCATTGAATCTACAGATTGTTTTGGGAAGTATAGACATTTTAATTATATTACTTCTTCTAATTCATGAACATGGTATATACTTTCATTTATTTTTATCTTTCTCAACTATGTTCTTCAATGTCCTATAATTTTCTTAGTGTAGGTCTTTTACCTCCTTTGTAAAATTTATTTCTAGGTACTTTATTACTTTTTTGTAATAGTAAATGGGAACGTTTTCTCAGTTAACATATATAGAGAACTATTCAACTCAACACCAGGAAGACAAATAATCCAACTAAAAAATGAGCAAAGGGCCTGAATAGACATTTCTCCAAAGTGGATATACAGAGGGCCAATAGACATATGAAAAATTGCTCAACATCACTAATCAGCAGAGAGATTCAAGTTAAAACCACAATGAGATGGGGTAAAGGGGATTAGTATTAGTTCAAACCTCACACCTGTCAGAATATACTTAGTTTTAATCAGTGAGTGTTACCCCTCACTGTAAAAAGCACCATCTTCAAACAGTGAACTAAAACAAAATTTTGACAAAGGTTGTTATAATCTCTGCAGAATAATGTTTTTGAATATTAATGAGCATGAAGAAGATGTACATTTGAGAGCAGAGTCAAGATGAGGAAATCTATAACACAAGTAGGTGCTCTGGTGATTTGTGCATGAGATTTGTGCACTTGGGGGCAAAGTGGTCTCTCAGTCTGGCCTGTGCCCTCTCATAGTCTGGGGCTCTCACAGACTGGGACCCCTCATTCCTCCTGCCACCGCCACTGTGCTCTCCAGCGGTGCTCCCCGTGTGGCCGGAGGCCCGGCTCGCTGCTCCTTAACACTGCCTCAGAGGGCAGGAGCCTCTCCCACCACCGCTGCACTCACTAGTCATGAGCCTGGGTTTTGGCTGAGCAGTGCTCCCCCTGTGGGAGAGCACTGACAACCAGGGGGCAGCTCCTATGTTGAGTGTCTGGCCCCTGGTGGTCAGAGTGTGCATAGCAACCAGTCATTCTGCTGTTCATTCAATTTGCATATTAGCCTTTTATTTTATACTAGAGGCCTGGTGCATGAAATTAGCCTGGCCTACACCCTTTCCAATCTGGGACTACTCAGAGAATGTACAACTGTCCTTGGGACCACTGGCTCCTAACTGCTTGCCTGCCTGCCTGATCTCCCCTAACTGCTCTCCTGAAGGCCTGATCACCTCTAACCACCTCTGCCTTAGCCTCACAGTTGGGACCCAGGATTCCCTCCTGTGACTGGCCACAGGCACCCAAGACCTGGGCTTCCCTCCCTCTGGCCAGCAGCAAGCACCAGGGACCTAAACTGGCTTCACCTGAGCCAGCTGAGCCACAGGTGCCTGGAACTGCAGGGCAGGCAGCTTCTCCCTCTCCCAGGCTGCAACTGCAGGTACCATCACCCAGGACCACGGTGCAGGTGGCTTCTCCCTTTCCCGGGCCACAGCCATGCCTGGACCGTCACCATGGGGCAGGGTGGGCTGCTTTTCTCCCTCTCCTGGACCACAGCTACCACAGGCACTGGTGCCTGGGACTATGGACGGGTGACTTCACCCAGGCCTGGCTTTGTCAGGATGGGCGTCCTGAAGGTTGTCTGGAAGATGTCTGCTCTAATTAGCATATTATCCTTTCATTAGTATAGACTAGAGGCCTGGCACATGAAAATTCATGCACTCGGGTGGGTCTCCTCAGCCCAGCCTATCTTGGACCCCTGGGGGATGTCCACCCTCCAGCTTAGGCATGCTTCCCAAGGAATTAGGCCTAAGCTTGAAGTCAGACATCCCTTTGACAGCCTGGGAAGCTGTCAGTTGGACATCCTTAGCGTGTCTGAGGAGGAAGGAGAGGCTCCTGCTACTTCCACTGCGCTCACAGCCATCAGCCCGGCTTGTGGCTGAGCAGAGCTTTCCCTGTGGGAGCACACTGACAACCAGGGAGCAGCTCCTGCACTAAGAGTCTGCCCTCTGGTGATGAGTGCGTGTCAGAGTGATGGGTTGTTTCCAGTCATTCTGCTGTTAGGGTCCATTTGCATATTACCTTTTTATAAGGTGACCAGATTTTAACATTGTTAAAGTGGGACACCACTGATCAGGGGGAGGGGGGGTGTTCTTTTTTTATTACTTAAAATATTACAAAGAGTAGTACATATGTCTCTTTCCAAAAATTGGGACTTTTTTAAAATGCCATGGGATGCAGGACAAATTGTTAAAAATCAGGACTGTCCCGCCAAAAGCGGGATGTCTGGTCACCTTACCCTCTTATTATATAGGAGAATATTATGTATAAATTTTTTATCATGAAACTTCAAGATAAAGACCTGAATTGATTGAAATAAAATTCAATTGTGGAAAGCAATGCTACAAAATGAATCAATTCAAAGCAGTGAATTATCACATCTAATTCCTTTAAATAGGTTTTTACACATAAAAAAATCACAGAAAATGAATTTCCTTCCAAAATAAAGTATCACAAGCATTTCTGAAATGTCGTCTTTCCTTTGGGAAAATTTTAATACAGATGGAAGAGCTTCAGATGAATGAGTTAATGAAATAACAGTACTTAAACACCTGCTAGAACAAAATGTGAAACATATTTGACACCTCTTAGCTTCCTTTCCTGAATTTCAGAATGTAACTAATGGTACTAAGAACAAGAACCAAGGATTTTCCGACATTATTTTGTTCTTATCCTTGATGTTTCTAGTATACTTTCAGATCCCCTCCTAACTTTTTCTAATGCTTTTCCATTTCCTGAAGTTTAAAATTAAAGGTCCCTTCAGTTTGGTATATAGAAAATCATCATGCTTGCCACATAGAATATGAGATAGAGAAGAATCATAGTGGCAGGCATTGATTTGGGAACAAAAGATATTAACATTTAAAGTTGTTATGAGTTCACAATTTTTTCATAATATAGCTATTGCATTTCTGCTGATGTATATTAGAATATTAAAGTTGTTCTGTTTTTATCCTACTACATTAATAATTTTGGTACAAGTGAATACATTTTAACTATAAATCCAATGTATTTTATTTTTATTTTTTAAATATATTTTTATTGATTTCAGAGAAGATGGGAGAGGGAGAGAGATAGAAACATCAATGATGAGAGAGTCATTGATCAGCAGCCTTCTGCACACTGGGGATTGAACCCGCAACCAGGCATGTGCCCTTGACCAGAATGAAACCCGGGACTTTCCAGTCTGCAGTCCAATGCTCTATCCACTGAACCAAACCATTGGACAATACATTTTATAAGAAAAACTTGATTTACAAGGAAATCAGAACATTAGCACGATTTCTTATCTAAATGCCAGTGTGATGACAATAAGGACAAACCTATCCTTCCTCTAATAAGCTTACAGGAAAGTTATTCTCATTTAATAAGCAACCAAAATGGGTTTGTTGTTAAATGACAAACAACCAAGACAGATAATCAAAATGAACATTAATTGCATTAGTGTAGGATGCAATTAAAGTAAGGAATCAAAGAGGGAAAACATGGGAGTAAATATCAATGTGGATTTAAATAAAATAGCTCACAAACAATAATCATGACTCGCTTATTTCATAGCTGGATTCCCAAATATCCAAACAGAAAGCAAAATGAAAAAAAGACAAGAATTTCACAACAAAGATTTTTAAGATGGAACCATACCAAGAGTGATGTATTCATTATGTAAATCTGTGTTCTCATAACAGTCAGAGAAATAGCCATATTTCTCTCTCGATTTCAACCCATCAATGTCAGTTTACTGTTCATAGGGACAGGTGCAAACTACTATATATTCCAGTGTATAAGATGACTTTTTAACCCAGGAAAATCTTCTCAAAAGTTGGGGTTGTATTATATGCCCACTTGTCTTATACACCAGAAAATACTACTAATATTACTATCTTCTTGCGACTGTCTTTACCTATTTCTGAAATCACAGCTCCCACCTCACATGTTTGCACAATATACTCCTGCAGTATTAATAATTTTGTAGGTCCCAAAGCACACCATGGACTTCCTCACCAGTGTGCTATTCTCTCTGCTCATGCTGACCCCTGTATCTGGGAGGCCCTATATCTTTATCTGCCAGATGGACACATTCATCTTTAAAAGCTCAACTCAGTATACTAGTACTCCCATGTTCTATACTCCCCGTGTATTTCCTTCCTTTTCTTTTTTATCAGATTTTTGTTTCTCAAACAATAGCTAGCATTTTTAGTACATTTCATTCATATAATAATGGCCAGTGATTATTCATTTTATGGTACATACTGCATTGAGTGCTTTACAGGCCTTATGATATTCATTCACCACACCAACCTGATTAAGGCAAATACTATTGTACAGATGAGAAAACTAAAATAACTTGTTGAAATCACATGCTGGTTAAGTGCTACAACCAAGATGCAACAGAAATGTGATTTAGAGGCTGGCCCAACTTCTCAGCCTATTCATTTACTTCTACCAGGGCTGCCTCGCTTACAGCCTCACCAGACTTTTTGGCAAGTCTCTTGTCTCCACATGTATTCTATCCCAGAGGCATATTACATTTCTTCCCAATGCACAAAGACATTTACAAGGAGGAAGAAGAATAAATAAAAATTTAGAAAGAACACCCAGAGAGAAATGTGGGCCTTCTAGAGTCCTGTATTTGCCCCATTCTGTCTGTTCACTCCTAGAGTACAAAGTGTTGTGAGAAACTGCCCAGTGATACATACATTGGAATCAGGGCCACTTTATCTGTTAACCCAAGCTATCACCATGGAGACCCAGGAATATTCTTTTTTTCTGATATGTATGATACATATAAACATGAAATATTTGTTAATCTAAAGCTTCTGATTCAAAGAATGGCTGTAAAAATATAAGAAATAATTTGGATTAATGATTACTTTTGGGGAAGGTTCACTGGTCACACATGCATGTTATGTTATGAATCATCTTCTATTCATTCCTTATGGGCACTTCTTCAAAACAATGTTTTACTCTTTTTCCGCTAAATGTTGTTTTCTCTTCATCACATCCTTAGTTTGGGGCTTCCAGAATATGGAAATAAGAACCATTTCCTACAATCTGTGGGAGGAGGAACCCTTCTCTGAAGCTGCTGAAATGCTGTTAAGTAGCTATTTAAATTGTGGAGAACATAGCAGAGCTAATTCCTGAAGCAAAATTGACAAGTAGAGAATCATGGAAATGGATAAAGCAAGGAGAGAAGGGAGAAACCTGACCTGTCACATGGTTAAAAATATGCCCATGATATCTAAATATGATCCTCTCACAGAATCGCAGAACCTTCTGTCTTGCATAGGAGCAGTTACACATCTGATCACTTCTATATATATAAAAGCCTAAGAGACTGAAGGACCAAATGACTGGTCGCTATGACACGCACTGACCACCAGGGAGCAGATGCTCAATGCAGGAGATGCCCCCTGGTGGTCAGTGCTCTCTCACAGGCAACCTCCCACCGCCGGCCAACTTCCCGTGGACCCTCCCCTTGGCCAACCTCCCACAGCCCTGATTGGTCCTGATCGCCAGCCAGGCTGAGGGGCCCCACCCAAGCACAAATTCATGCACTGGTCCTTTAGTAGTAAAATAAATGAATGGTTTTCAAAGGAGACTGAAATGTTTGTAAGTACAGAGTGAAGCCTTCAGATATATTAAATTAGTCTAAATTAGACTAAATTATACATCACAATTTAAATGCTTAATATTGTCACCAGGTCACAAAGAAAGTTTTGATGTAAATACTAGTTCAGGGGATATAAAACTACCTTTCCCACCAAGGGGAAGAAAAAAAGAGCAAAACGGCAGGCTTGTACATGGATTTCATATTAATGGTTTCCTTTTCTCTTGTGTCATCACTACATTCTTTGCTTCTTGAGGAAGAAGTTGTGGGGAGGCATAAATTTTGAATAATAATAATACAACTCAGCCAAAGTGTTCTCATTGAAAAGAATTAGCAATCCAGACAGGGCACCATGGAATGAATCTTAATAAGAATATTTTTACAAGGCAAATTACAAAGGAGACTGTAATTATCAATTTCTCTCAATGCTATTCAAGTTTATAGTATGTGGGGAAAAGCTACTGGGAAAATTAACTTGATGTAAATTTTAAATAGGCAGTATTACTTTTAAGAGATGAACAACAGATTGCTCATTAGCCTTAGTTCACATAATGTAACAGATGTCATATATCTCCAGAGCAAACACATATTTTGTCACAAATAATTCTTCAAATATTTTTAAAAAATTATTTTATTTAGCAATAATAAAAATGATATTTTTACAACTGTAATATAAGTTTCTTAAGACTCTATGTTGTACTACATTTTATACTACTCTGTGCATAATACAGTGTGAGACACGTGTTCAGGGTTCAAAACTATTTGCTGATTAATTAGATTTTTCTATTATTTTAATTCAGCCTTGTTATTTGTACCATGACAATTTTCACCTCTGTTCACCCAAACAAGCGCATGTTCTTAATCGTCAGGACAATTGCCCTGCAATTCAGTTATAGTAACCAAATCACTGTTAATATATTTTTCTTTAAAAAACAAACAAAAACTATATACATATAGTTATGTTTTCAGAGAAGAAGGGAGAGGGAGAGAGAGATAGAAACATCAATGATGAGAATCAATGACTGGCTGCCTCCTGCATACCCCCTACTGGGAATCAAGTTCAAAACCTGGGCATGAGCCCCAACTGGAAATTGAATGATGACCTCCTGGTTCACAGGTCAACACTCAACCACTGGGCAACATCAGCTGGGCTATTTGTCTTTTTGATATATAGAAATATTACCACTGATCTTACTGCCACTGATCCTCTTAGGAACTGAAGTTCCCTCTCCAATATCCATTTGTCAATAGGTGGGGTCCTTATTACTTGTTCACTGACCCTTTGCTCCTGGTGCCTATTAGATGACCACTGCCAGGATCATCTAACTCTTCAGAGACAAACCCTCAAACTCTCCTCCATCCTATTCCTGAACATTCTCGGATGAACTACCCACCCTTGAAGGTCTGCCCTGACTACATATACATACCTCATCTTGAACTATGCCCACAAATAATTACTCTAAAAACTGGAAAAGAGCAAAATCCAAAAGAAGCCACATAGTCTAAAGTGGTACAGGGCTAGCCTTAGTGGATTTTGAACACAAGGGCAAACTTAACTAGACATGGAGCCTAAGTGTGAATTGTAGGTCTGCATTACAGAATTCCAATGCAATTACATGATCTATTTAATAATCATTCATAAAATTAAAACCTGGAATCACTGAATATATGTTCCAGTCCAACACACCCATCACTGCGACACAACATTATTTTTCATTAATTTACAAAAAAGCAAATGATGGTTAAAATGTGAGAATAATTATATAACTAAAATTTTAAAAGCAAAGAATATAATCCATCATGATTTTCAGGCTCTTTCATCAGATCCTCTGTGAAGATATTCATATATACAATGGGATACTACTCAACCATAAGAAAAGGTGAAATATTGCCATTTGCAATAACATGGATAGACATTGAGAATATCATGCTAAGCAAAATAAGTCAGATAGAAAAAGTTAAGAACCATATGATTTATATCATATGTGGAGATATAAAACCGAAAGCAGCAAATGAACAAACAATAAAAACAAACAAAAAACTCATATACAGGCAACAGTATGGTGGTTGCCAGAGTCAAGGGGGATTGAGGGATAATAAAGAATAAAGAAGATCAAATATATGGTGATGGAAGATGACTTGACTTTGGGTGGTGAGCACACAATGTAATATACAGATGATATATCATAGAATTATATACTTGAATCCTATATAATCTTGTTAACCAATGTCATACCAATAAATTCTACTTAAAAAGTAAATAAATATCAACATATCACTATCTCTGTAAAAATGTGTTGCAATATGCCCTAAAGAACCCAGCATATGACTTATAAAATTTTATTTTTAAAAGGGATATACACTCATGTTTTTCTTAACATAATAAGCTAAATATATATTTATTTTTTGGTATCTAAGGGATTTACTTCAATATCACAGTAATTTGATCTATTGCTCTTATGGCAGGGGTCCCTTTTTGACATTGCCAGTACGTCTGACTTAAACACACTCTCTATCTCTTTCTAATTCTCAGAAGTCTGGAAAAGCAGATAATAGAGCCAGTTGCAATCATGCTTAATATAAGAGCAAAGGTATTATGTGCACAAACCCACATGATATCTGTTCTCAAATCTCAGAATCCTTTTAAAATCTCAGTCATTTTCTTGCTGGTTAAGATTGAAAAATAAACGACCTATGGGTAAGAGAGAGATTGGTGTGTTTGCAAAACTGTTAGAAAAATATAGTCTTATGCTAACTTAAGCATATTTCTCAGTACAGAAACCTCAGCCTTGCAGTATAACAAGGCTTTTTAGTCTGGATTATAGACTGCTAGCAAGGCTTTTTAGTCTGGATTATAGGTTGCTGCTGAAGGATGGTATTAAGTTTATGCATAAGAATAGAGTGTAGAAGGAGGAAAATGGGGAAACTGAAAACTCTAATGCCCAATAATAAGAAAAGTGTTTTTCCAATGAAAAGATACTATGTTAAATATATATAGCTAATTTGTGACAAGAAGTTAATTTTACTTTTCTCTTTGAAATTAATTCTTTTAATGTATAGGTATTCAAAAAGGAGTTTTAAGATGGATAGTATTACACAGTAATATATTTTCCATAACATATTTCTCCCATAATATATTTTCTGAGGACAAATTCAATGAAGTTATGAAAAGAGAAGTGAGAAAGACCTCAACTTCATAATACAAATGGTTTTCAAATGTTGAGACCCCCATGTCTCTTTCCCTTTTAACTTCAATTTTATTAACAATTAATTTTAAGAAGTAATTAATTAAAAAATTAATCACCAGAGGCTAAATGTGCCTAGATAGCATTACAACTACAACACAATTCTGAACACCTGGGCTCAGATCACCCCTGCTTCTCCTTCATCATCATCATCATGTTCTTTTTCTTCCCTTTTCTTCCTCTAATACTAACATAAATCTACAGTTTGCCAAAATATATGATTCACTTTTATAACAACATAAAATAATAGAAGATAGCAGTGTAGATTGAAGTTGATTCTGAAGGAATACAAATCAAAATATGTTCCAGATGGGCATTTGGACACATATTACACAATATTGAGACAATTATACAACTCTTGGTCTGCCTTAGTAGAAGTCTAAAAAGTGCTATATGAACACTCTTTTCACAGACCCAATGTTCTCCCCTTACTTCACTGTCAGTAACTTGGGAGGGTTCCTAGAGAATGCATAGGTATTTGAAAAGGAGTTTTAAGATGGATGCCCAACCTTGCAGGGCATCTTACATTTTTTATTTATTCTTTCAAAGATAGCAACACATTTTCTGTCAAATAAAGTTATCATGACATAGTCTAAGCACATATTGTTTTTTCTGAATTAAAAAAAAAAACACTAAAATCTTAAAAATACTAAAAAGGAATGTTGAGTTCTTAAAGATGCAAATTGCTCTAATGAGAATTACAATTTGGCACTGGTGCCCTGCACTATGTGTGAGCTCTCACCAGCTGTCTACCAGTTGGTCTGACATCAGAATAGCTTGTGAACCAGTGCCATTAATGGTTTCATTTGGAGTGGTGGTGGGTGGGGAGAGGGCATGGGGAAGGTTTATGAAAGTCTAATTTAGACAAAGATTAGGAAAGATACCAGGATCCAAGGACAAGTGGTTGAAGTAGTAGTTCTCAGATTTGTTCAAAATGTTTAGGCAAGGAAAAGTAAATGATACAAGATCTGTGAAGTTACAATGACCACGAATGTTCTACTTATTTATCATATTTCATTTTCTCAAATATTCTGTATTTTGGAGGTCAATAGGCCATTTCACAAGTGAGGGAGCTAAGGCTTCAATAGAATAAACAACTTGGTGTGAGTTTACAAAGCCAATACCACTAGAGACACAATTGGAAATATGATCTGTCTACTTCTCAAACTTATGTTGATTATTCACAGTTATCCTAACCTTAATACTAATTTTATATTTATCATTGCTTAACCTTAATCCTAACACATGCTACCTTTTTATCATAGAACTAGAAAACTAACTGGAAATCTCAAAGAACCTAACACAGTCCACAGAGAGGACAATTATAGAGCTACCATTGTTATTAAAAAAAAACAAACAAACAAAAAAAAAACACACAACCCAACATTTCAGGGTCTGCAGGATCTACTTTGTGTAAATAATGCAGAATTATTATATACTAGGGGCCTGGTGCACAAAAATTTGTGCACCCAGGGGGAGTCCCTAGCCTGGCCTGTGCCCTCTCACAGTCTGGGACCCCTCAGGGGATGTCCACCTGCTGGTGTGCCTGGCCATCCTGGGTGAGGGGCTGATGGCTGTTTGCAGGCTGGCCACAGCTCCCATTGACCCAAGGTTCCAGCGAGGCTGGCTTGAAGCCAGTTTCTGGGGTTTATTTATCTTCTATAGCTGAAACTTTGTTACCTTGAGCAGAGGCCACAGCCTGCCTAGGCAGGCAACAAAGCCTCCTGTTTGCTTCAGCTCCATGGCTTCTATAATTGAAACTTTGTTGCCTTGAGCAAAGGCCACAACTGGCCTAGGCAGGCAGTTTCCTCCATTGCTGGCCTCCTGTTTGTTCTAGCTGCTGGCCACCATGTTGGCTGGGTTAATTTGCATATTGTCACTCTGATTGGCTGGTGGGCATGGCTTGGCTGGTGGGCATGGCTTAGGTGTAACAGAGTGAGGATTAATTTGCATATTACTCTTTTATTAGATTACATATCATGGTTTAAATAACATTTAGGAATGAATAAAACAAAAAATAGTGCCCTTAGGTTCATTTCACAATCAATACAAGTGGTCTCATGCTCCACTAACATTCATTATGCTCTAATAAAAAAAAATCTTATACAGTTGTCCGCCCCCCGTTTTTATAAATCTTTATTGTTGAAAACATTACATATGTACTTATTTTCCCCCATTGTCCTCTTCCCCCTCTACCCCACCTCCCACAAACCTTCACCACCCTATTATTTGTCTGTATCTATGGGTTATGCATATACACATATGAGTTCATTGGTTGATCTCCACCTTCCCTGTCTTCTTTCCCTTCTTATCCATGAACTAGATTTCAGTGGTTTTCATTATCCACAGTCAACCATGGTCCAAAAATATTTTTTAAAATTCAAGAAATAAATAATTCATAAGTTTTCAATTGTGTGCCATTCTGAGTAGTATAATGAAATTGCACATGTTCTCTCCTATTCCACCCAGGAGGAGCATGTCCATGCTGTATAGACACCCCACCCATTAGTTACTTAGTAACCACCTGGGTTCTCAGATGGACTGTCAGGGCATCACAGTGCTTGTGTTCAAGTAACACATACTTCATCTAATAAGGGCCCAAAAGCACATGAGTAGTGATGTTAGCAATTCAGATACCCCAAAGAGAAACCATACAATGTATGTATATGCAGGAAAAACGTAACATCTACAATGTTCAGTACTACATGTGACTTCAGGAATTCCCCTGGGGCCTTGGAACAGATCCCCTGTGGAAACGGGGGTACTGCTAAACTCAAGGTTTCAATGGCATCTTACTTTTAACAGAGATTAAGAACAGCTGGTACATAAACAAAGACAATAAATAAGGGAAATAATAGAATTAGAGATTTATGTCACCTTCCTATTCAACCATTATTAGAGGAAATCTAAGAATTCACATCAATTTTGCACAAATGAATTCTTTAGTTTGTGGTGTTATTTATTGTAAGAGGCAAGTTTACCATAACTCTTGCTCAGACTCATAGAATATCAGTGTTGGAAATATATTTAGACATCCTCTATTCAGTTAATGTCCACACCTACCTCTCTATAAGCCAAGAAGAACAGGCTCAGTGAAGTAATGTGAAATTATAAAGTAACATGGTTTTAGAGGAATACAAATTAGAAATGAGTAGAAATCAAGTTCAATGCATTTTTCCAAGGGACCACATACTATACTGACCATAACCTCTAATAATACTGACCACATTTTCCATACTAAAAATTGGGAAATTGCTTATCCTGAGATTTCTAAGCCATTTCAGGGACACCTTAATGAGCAATCCCATACATTTGTTTTATTATTAAGTTTTGGAAGATAGCACATGTCTGAAAATTATTGAAACCACAAGAAAGACTGGATACTTTGGAGAGAGAAGCTTGGGACTAGAAGGTGGTGTTTTAGGTTGAGGGACAGTCACAAAAAATCATAACTTACACTTTAATCCCCGTGCAATTATAAACAGTGCACTTTTCATTATTGAGGGTTTCTTGATTTAGACAACAAATGTTATGATGGCACAAATTTTAGAATAAGAAAATATTATCTCTGATCTTTGTCAAGAAAGCCTGTAGTTACTTGCATTGATATGCAATATTTCTTATGAAAAGTAAATGCCATCATAAAGTAGAGATTAAATGTTACTTCCAACTTAATGTGAAGTGATATATCAAATTCTTTTTATCTGACACCTAAAATATAATTGATTTATTAAAGGAGTTAGATGGCAGAGCACAATCACATTGGGTCATAAAACAAAACAAACCCATTGAAAAAGGAATAGAAAGTGAAAACAAGAAAAACATTTACCTATCTTCCAATTTTGCCTATGAACACCATGGATTAAAGGTATATTCACACCTTCTGTTTCTATGGAGAAAAAGACCAAGCTAGAAGAATTAAATAAAAGGGATTTAGCCTAGGAAGTTAGGAGAAATTGGTCATCTGAGCTGCAATAAATGAAAAATCATGCCCTTTTACTTTCAATGACACAGACAAATCTATGCACATGTATGTACTTGGGTCTGTGTAGTTTTGTAAATAAAACACACACTCACTTGATACAGCTTCAGTGAAGGGGAGGAAGCCAAGAGTAGTTTCCAGGGAGTTTTATTATTCAGTGATAAAAATGAAATGAAGAAAATACATAAATATTTAAAGAAAATGGGTTAAGCCTTTGTTAGCTGTTTTAATTGAATACATTTGACAGGAAAACAACTCAATAGAACTTATAAATGTAAACACCTTGTATTTATTCCTTCCTATTATAATAAAGATTATTATTTTTATTTTAACTTTTTAGGAAATGAGCTCATCTTTATCTTTATGTACTTCACATTATGCTTCTAGAAGGAAAGAATTCATCAGGGATATGGTATCAATAATGTTGCTATGAATTTTCCAGAGTAGTATCTTACTCAGGTTTTCTACAGAATTCATTAAGACCAAAAATTTCCCTAACCCTTAAGGTTCAGAAAAAGGTGTCAGTCTATCCAGAGAAGCTTATTTCACCTTATCATCCTAACAGTTTATGCCATGAACTCTTATTTCATAGAACAATGTTTAGAAATTTCTTTTTGTAATTAAATACACAAAGCCATTTCTATGTAACACAGAATCCAAGCTTTAGAGGGATTGGCATAAATGCTGTGATATAACTGCTATCACAAATAAAATCAGAAGGGCTTTCTACATTCAGATTTCTTGAAGAATAAACATGCATTAATATAAAATAAATGTAAGTTTTATGTTATAGGTGTTTGGATGAATGCAAATTCTGCTTTAATAACTCCCACTGAGGAGTGCTTTCATTTACTTTACAGGACAATTGTGCCCAGTGATGTTTGTTGCGGAAGCACATGGTAATACGCAGCTCACTGCATGGATAGCTAATTTCAAATGTTCCTATTGTGAAAACCACGTTTGTGGGAGAAATCTGTAACTGACATTGGAGGTATAATCTTGGGAAATATAAACATGCCTAAATAAATGGATCATAATCTCCATGTTATCTCTCAATTATTTGTACTCTTTTGTTAACTAAACAAACACTTTTTGAAAAGGCCATGATTGGCTTTTTAAAGTGAAGGATGTGGTTATACAAAATTAATTATAACTCTCACTTTAGGATTTACAGTACAGCATTGATCCTGCTATCATGATTGTTTAAATTCCAAGTTTTCTTTCTTTTATTAAACCTAACTGAGAGCATAAAATTACTGAAACACCTATATATCACATACATATTGCTTAACTATGGGAATGTTGCTATACATTGACTTAAAATTATTGCTTATACAGAATTAACTCCAAATTAACTATGGCGCTAAAACACAGGGACATAAATTGGTGGATTTGGCCTACCAACAAAAGTAACTCTAACTTAACTGACCCTTAACCTCAGCTCTTTCCCACTTCAATCATATATTAGAATAGCAAGCAATGTTGTAGGAACAATATTGACATGAAGGCCTTAATGATTCTAACCTTTTCTATGATGTCAGTTTTATAACATCTTTCGAGTCACTGAAATTATTCTATGTCAAAGCTGAAGTCATGCCCAAAAGAAATCATAATTCCTTATTAAACATCATTATGTGCACTCTCCCCTTCAAAAGTGAGATTATATAAGACTTTCATATTTGAACAAAGAACTGATTAAAACTAGAAAACCAGAATAGAATTTAGGTAAATACTATTGCTACTTTATATTTTTACTGAGCAGAAACTGGGTAATCCGCTGGAACTTTTTTTTAAAAAAAGGTTAATTCAATAAAGTACTTACTGGCATCGTATAATACAAATAAAATATATAGCAAATTAGTGACTTTGAGCATGTTTTCATATGTCTCTTGGCTTTCTGAATGTCCTCTTTTGAAAAGTGTCTATTTAGGTCCTTTGCCCATTTTTTGATTGGATTGTTTGTCTTCTTTTTGTTAACTTGTATGAGTTCCCTATAAATGTTGGAGATTAAACCTTTATCAATGATAACATTGGCAAATATGTTCTCCCATGTAGTGGGTTTTCTTGTTTTGCTGATGGTTTCTTTTGCTGTGCAGAAGCTTTTTATTTTGATAAAGTCCCATTTGTTTATTTTCTCTTTAGTTTCCAGTGCCGTAGGGGCTGTATCGGTGAAGAAGCCGCTTTGGCATATGTCTGAGATTTTGTTGCCTTTGTATTCCTCTAGTATTTTTATGGTTTCCCATTTTACATTTAAGTCCTTTATCCATTTTGAGTTTATTTTTGTGTATGGTGTAAGTTGGTAGTCTAGTTTCATTTTTTTGCATATATCTGTCCAATTTTCCCAGCACCATTTATTGAAGAGACTGTCTTGATTCC
>PVJC01011462.1:0-41495 GCA_004026665.1 Murina feae | reverse complement strand
TGGATACAAAATTCAGTTCATTATAGGTGTTTTAATTGTTTCTTTATATGTCCCACCTCTTCCCCTCTGAACACAGGAGAAACAGGGAATAAAGACTGTGTTTTATTTGTCTTTCTACTCTCAGTGTTTAACACTAGCCACTAAATCCTGGATTGACATACATGAAAACTGAACCTTAGAAATTTTACATTCCTGATGACTGTCCCTAGAGTTCTGCTTGGCCAGGATATGAAGCCCTGCCTTGGATGGAACTGCTTGTGCCCGATAAAGAACATATTTCTCAGTCAATCTCTTGAAGAAATCTCTAGAAGTCTTCAACAGTATAGACTGGTTTATAGTACTTTATTAAATGATCAAAAAGTATAACAAAGAAGTGAATGTTTTCTCCTTATGTCTTCAAACCCTTAACTGAAGAAGGAACAAAAGGAAGGAGGTGATACCAGAGCCACTGCCTCATGAACTGAGGCCGTGGGAGGGACATGACTACTTTGAGAAAGAGGAAGGGAGAGAGAGAGAGAAACATCGGTGTGAGAGGGAAACATCAGTTGGCTGCCTCCTGCACGCCCGCTACCAGGGATCGAGCCTGCAACCCGGGCATGTGCCCTGACTGGTAATTGAATCAGCAACCTTTCGGTATATGATAATGATGCCCAACCAACTGAGCCATACCAGCCAGGGCCCCTTCTCCTTTTAATGTTTTTTATTGGCAGGATTTAACAGTATATAACAAAATCCTGTTGAGATAGAAAACACAATTTTTAGGTTCTCAGTCCTGGCATTACAGAAAATGGTCATAGGACTGAGACATAAATAACCAAGAAGTTATATCAAATCTGAAGCTCTTTAAGATGTTATTCTTTGTGCCTAAAATTCTGAAATTAAAATACTTTTAAGGAGTATTTACACCCCCCCTCCGTTTTAAAGATAGTTAGTAATAGCTAATAAAAGTACTGCTTATCAATGATAAAACTTCTCAAAATGCTTTACGTGTATTCATTTGAAACCTATGTAGCTATATACTATTTTTGTATAGAGGAATGAACCAAGGCTTAAAAATGTTAAAAAACTGGATAAAGGACACATTAGAGTTCATATTAAAAACAACAAAAACTCTATAGTTTTCCAAATTCCAGACTCTATTATAAAACAACTAGAGAACGAGTTAAATTTCAGGGTAATTCATAAAGAAGATGGACATTTTTTAAAATTTAAGTTTTTTTTCCTTTTCAAAAAATTTTACTACTCAGGAGAGTATAAAGCTGAAATTTTGTTGTATGACACTTCTTAAACATCTTAAATGATAAAGTGGTGTTTTAAGCTTAAATCTTGGTATGCTAAGCCAGGATTCTTTCAGTTATAGGTGACAGAAACCAAATGCAAACTAGCTTTTTTAAAAAGTGTTTTTTGTCTTTACTGTTTATCATAAAAGTTTTTAAAAAATAAAACCCAGGAAACTAGATAGACCTGTGCAAAAAGCAGAGTGGCCATATGTTCCGATTTGCTTGGGACTATCTGACTATCGAAGTTGACTTGTGTTGTCCTTATGCTTTTATTAACAGCTCTCATTTCACTCTCAAAAGAGTCCTGATTTAGATGATAAGATACATAGTCACTTTAAACACCTATATGCCCATCTCTTTGCTTAAATAATTAACATTTTGGCGTATTTACTTAATCTATTTTATCAAAGTAAATTATTTACATCATGGAATTTTACCCTTGAATGCATTAGTATGAACCTTTTCAAAATATTACACAATTACATTATAATTATTACACCTAACAAAATGAAGAGAAATCTAATACTCAAATTTTCCAATTGCCCCTACAAAGAGTTAGGTACTCCTAGGTCCTTGACTCAAATATTACTGGATCTAGAGGCTTAGATGTTATCTTCACTTTTTATGCAGTCCCCGCTACTTTTCTCATTCTTAGGAAGGCATTTTTTGAGTGATGGCTGAAGTGCCCCTGACAATTTCTTATTTTCATAGTCCTTAGTGTTTTATCTAGGAGAAAGGCCTTCACGCACCTCTGTTACTCCCTGTAAAAGAGTATGATTGGCCCTGCTTATATCACATACCCATCTTTTTATTAATTACTGTGCCCAAAGTTAAAGACTGTGACAAGTCTAGATTACAGGTCTATCCCTGAGGTAAAAGAAATAAGACCATTCAGTTGACAGATAAAGGAAGCAAATTCTCAAAAGATGAAGAGTTTATGTCTCAACTGAAGGACTTGTATGCATGCATATAAGCATAATCAATGGATACAAGACACTGGGGGGTAGGGGAGGAGGGGGAAGGTCAAGGGGAAAAAATGGAGACTTATTTAACACTCTCTGTAATACTTTAAGCAATAAAACAAAATTTAAAAAAAAGTTTATGCCTAGAAGGCTTGAGGGATGCTGAGCAAGCAAAAACAAGATTTCTTCTTCATGTGGAAATGATTAGTAATAATGGGTGTTTAGTGGTTTCCCTGAAAAATATGTCCAAGTAAATATATGTTACTAATTTTTTTAAAAATATATTTTATTGATTTTTTTACAGAGAGGAAGGGAGAGGGACAGAGAGTTAGAAATATCGATGCGAAAGAAACATTGATCAGCTGCCTCCTGCACACCCCCCACTGGGGATGTGCTCGCAACCAAGGCACATGCCCTTGACCGGAATCGAACTTGGGACCTTTCAGTCCACAGGCCGACGCTCTATCCACTGAACCAAACCAGCCAGGGCTGTATGTTACTAATTTTGAGAAGATAGACCTCTATTGAAAAGAAGCTCTTTATGCCTTATCATAGCCTTCCTTGTTTATTAAACAAAGAAATAAAGTGCACTTGATGTTAGTATGGCTCCATTGGCGCTCTGGGATTTTAACAGGAATGGCATGAGATTCATATGCATCTAGTTTTCATTGTAGTTTTGAGGTGTGTATTTCAAAGGCCATGTTGGTTGTTATCTTGTTCCGAGGGTTTGTTACTGAACATCAAGCATGATTAGTCAGTCTGAAAGAGATTGTCTAGAGAAACATTTAAACTTATTTAAATTTAGAAAAATAATCTGGCAAGAAGCAATGTTAAACAATTTTTAAAGATTTTAAAGAGTGACTATCAGATCTATAACATGTTTTCCTTCCCTTTTTGTAGTTGCTGCAATAGTATTGTTCTGTTCCGCTTCCAGCCCACATAACATACCTCTGACAGAAGTAATTGGGCCGATATGGCTGATGCTGCTCCTGGGAACTGTGCACTGCCAGATTGTTTCCACAAGAACACCCAAGCCGCCTCTGAGTACAGGGGGGAAAAGAAGAAGGTACTGCCTATTTAAAAATTATCCTTTTTGTAGATTTCTATTATTTGAACCTATAGTTATTCTTGGCTTCAATAAAATGCTGTCTTGTAAAGTTACTTTCAAATAAAGCAGTGAGCTTCAAAATCAGCTACAATTTTGTTTTCTGTATTTGCTTCAAGGTCATTTTGAGACCACACACCTGTTTTGTTTTGTTTTGTTTTTCTTAACGCTAATTTCTAGGCACCTTATATCAATGTAGGGGATATATGTTAGTTGGAGTTGCTAATAATTCCCCCTATTTAAAAAAGTTTGTACTTATAAGATGCTTTGCCAAAAACAAGAACCAAGAAGAAATTTCAGCTAAATTTTATTTATTAAATGCTATTTGAGCCCTGGCTGAGCAGCTCAATTGGTTGGAGCTTTATCCTGGGTAATAAAGGTTGCAATTACTGGTCAGGGCATGTGCAGGAGGCAACCAACTGATCTCTCTCTCTCTCTCTCTCTCTCTCTCTCTCTCTCTCTCTCTCTCTCTCTCTCTCAAAAATAAAATAATAAATCAATAAACATGTCCTTGGTGAGGTTTATGAATGAATGAATGAATGCTATTTGAAACTATTTAATATTGCCCCTAGGTTAAGTAAACATAGCAAGTCTCACTGGCCACTCTGTGCAGTGGAGTTTTGTTTGAAGGGTCTTTTGGAGCAATTCCTCTTTTGAATATTGTTTCTAAGAGATTATGATATATACAGTTTGGAGGTGTTAAAATTTAAGCCTTTTTCATTTTGAAAAGATAAATAGATAAATAGCACTTAGATTATAATTCTTTTATTCGAATTTTCTTCTCACCTGCAGATAAGTGGCATTCAAATGGGAGGAAATACTTTTGTAAATACCTGTCTAATGTGGCCTTACAACCTAATATTCACTGACTGGCATTATAAGCAAGGAAGAGTACCTTACCATTTATAGAAATTGGTCTCAAACATGTACTTTATGTTTGGGTTAACTTTCATTCAGTAAATTTGAATTTTATTGTGCATTAACATTCCTGTGTTTGTGTTTACAAAAATTTTGAACATACTATCGAGAAAATGGTGGTTAAAATTTTAAAGTTACTTTCTGTTCTCAATCTCTTCTAATGAAGGAAATTAAGAAAAGCAGCACAGTTGGAAGTACACAGAGAAGGAGATGGTTCTAGTTCCACAGATAATTCACAGGAGGGAACAGTTCAGAGCCACTGTTCAAGCACCTCGTACAGCGTTGGCGCTGTCCTCAGAGATCTTTGGCATGCCGCTTTCTTTTTATCAGGGTTTGTATTTACTCAGGATTTTATATGGCATAGAGCCCTATCCCTTTTCTGGCACTTCAGTCTCAGGTAATGAATATTAATGACTTTACATATGACAGACCTATTACAGATTTTGCTTTGATCAATTATCTATAATACTATAGGTAATGAAAAATAGAGATCATTAAGTTTATTTTGGGATATAAGTAAATATTTCTAAATGATTACATACCATCAAAGTATATTTAGTTGGGTTTCTAAATTTTAATTTCTTTTTGACTTCTCAAGTCCTACTTCTATTAAATTGGTTATTTTATTACTGCTATAGGTCAAATTGGCTTTACTAATATGTCATGAGAATTGTATGATATCTTAAATTTAATCCCTGCCTTGGTTATCTAAAATTGTCTGATATAAAACATGTAGGCATTTGTATTTGAAAGAATAAGATGTATACTATAGGATGAAATTCTATTTTTGTGTATTGGACTCTTGTATAGTTTGTACCACAATGAATGTTTACCAAATAAGGAAATGTGATTATAGCAAATTACAAAAGTAAATTAAAACTAATTCAATGTTGTATAATTATTTTGAATAATTAATTCAAAACACTTAAGGGTTATATTACTAGTGCACATATACACATAAAAAATTTGAAAGGGCTTAAAAAGCTATGATCAAAATAGTATAACTGATAAAAGTTGCTAAATTAATAAATCAAGAAAAGAGATACTACAAATAACTAATTTGGTCACTTTTGTTTACTCCTCTACTAATATTGTTTCATCAATATGTGATTGTGCTCTTATTATAAAATTTATCATGCATTACATAATTAAGGAATTATATCCTGGGTATATTTTCATTGATTGTAATTTTGGGAGAAATTCTCCAAAATTTTAATAGTTTGCAATAACATTGCATAAAGTTGCTTCCTCCAGAGAAGATACAGGTTCATTTTGATTTTTAACTTGCATTGGATTCTGTCTGTATCTCTCTTAGTCTGTTTTTATTTATTTACTTTTAAATAAATAGCTCTCTTTTCTAACAGTAGGATGTAATAGTTTTATCACTGCAAAGCCAGTTTCTTAAACATTTCTCAAGAACTTTTAATAAGCAATTATAAAAAAGCATATGGATATGTTTTCCTTTTGAGGAATGATTTAGTTGTTTTGGTTGTCCAGAACTGATATTTTATAACTTAGTATTTACAATCCCCCTAATGTAGTAGGTTGGTGCCTTTGGAATTCTACTGTGTTTCTCAAATTAGATTCAGACTTCAGTTTCCCTCCTTTGGGACTGTAGCATAACCTTGACTACCAGCCATTGCTTCAACAGTAACTAAATCCCTTTGGGTTTATTCTCTGTAATCATGGCAACTATAATCTACATGTTTTTAAAGATGCACTGTTTTTAACTAACTCATTCTGGGACTCGTTTGCCAGCTTATGAATAAAACTGTTTTAAATATTTAAGTACAAGAAGATCTTAAGGAAAATGTTAATTTTAGAAGTTCTAATCTTGAGTTTTCAAATCTTGATGTTTTGTTCTTTCAGGCTTTAGTAAGTCAGAAAGGGCTTAAACTGAAATATCAACTTGGGACTTAAAATTGTTTCTGGTGATTAAAAAATTGAAAAACTGGATACTTCCATTAAGGTGTCTGAATTAACATAACTGATGGGAAAATAAATGCATAACCACACAAGGATTTAAACTTTGTATGGTATCTTGTTGGTTTTCTAGATGTTAGGGTGAAATCTGCAATTCTTACATCCTGTATTTATAAGTTGGAAAGGCCCTGCTCATCATCTCTAAGTACATTTCTTCTCAAGATAAAACAATTCTTTTTAAAGCAAAGTATACATAGTATTTCTCATTAAAAAATTAGGAATTGTTATAAAAGAACTCTATGAACCTAAGAAAACAATGCTAAAGAAAGTATCTATTTTAAGATATAGAAATCAACTATATTTTCTAAGGATTTAGTACATAATTTCACTGTACTATAGTGTTAAATTATAATCTCTACTCAAAATACTGAATAGAAAAAATTACAGCTAGGCTGTAAATCTCTTCAGTATAATGCCTGTTTCAGAATTCAGATAGATCCTAAGTTTTCTTTCATATCTAAGATTCACAGTATTATTACAGACAGACAGTGAAAAGAAATTATGCTTTTTTTTTGGTAATTTTATTTTTTTCTTTATTGATTAAGGTATTACATGTGTGTCCTTATTGCCCCATTGGCCCCCCCACCCCCCACTCATACCCTCACCCCCCTGGTATCTCTGTCCATTGGTTAGGCTTATATGCATGCATACAAGTCCTTTGGTTGATTTCTCCCCTTTACCCCACCTTCCCCTCCCTCCCCTCTGAGTTTTGACAGTCTGATCGATTCTTCTCTGACTCTGGATCTGTTTTTGTTCATCAATTTATGTTGTT
Organism: Murina feae; assembly: GCA_004026665.1. NCBI lineage: Eukaryota > Metazoa > Chordata > Mammalia > Chiroptera > Vespertilionidae > Murina > Murina feae. The sequence goes on along the minus strand of PVJC01011462.1, from coordinate 34,475 downwards.
CATTATATCCCATAAATGAGTGAGATCATGTGGTATTTATCTTTCTCTGACTGGCTTATTTCACTTAGCATAATGCTCTCCAGTTCCATCCATGCTGTTGCAAATGGTAAGAATTCCTTCTTTTTTACATCAGCTTAGTATTCCATTGTGTAGATGTACCACAGTTTTCTAATCCACTCATCTGCTGATGGGCACTTAGGCTGTTTCCAAATCTTAGCTATGTTAAATTGTGCCACTCTGAACATAGGGGTGCATACATCCTTTCTGATTGGTGCTTCTAGTTTCTTGGGATATATTCTTAGAAGTGGGATCATTGGGTCAAATGGGAGTTCCATTTTTAGTTTTTTGAGGAAACTCCATACTGTTCTCCACAGTGGCTGCACCAGTCTGCATTCCCACCAGCAGTGCATGAGGGTTCCTTTTTTTCCGCATCCTCGCCAGCACTTGTCATTTGTTGATTTGTTGATGATAGCCATTCTGACAGGTGTGAGATGGTACCTCATTTTTTTTTTGATTTGCATCTCTCGGATGATTAGTGACATTGAGCATGTTTTCATATGTCTCTCGGCCTTCTGTATGTCCTTCTTTGAAAAGTGTCTATTTAAGTCCTTTGCCATTTTTTGATTGGATTGTTTATCTTACTTTTATTAAGTTGTATGAGTTCCCTGGAGATTAAACCCTTATCTGAAATAGCATTGGCAAGTACATTCTCCCATGCAGTGGACTTTCTTGTTGTTTTGTTGATGGTTTCTTTTGCTGTACAGAAGCTTTTTATTTTGATGAAGTTCCATTTGTTTATTTTCTCCTTAGTTTCCCTTGCCCTAGGAGCTTTATCAGTAAAGATATGCTACGACACATGTGATATTTTGCTGCCTATGCAGTCTTCTAAGATATTTATGGTTTCCCGTCTTACGTTTAAGTCCTTTGCCATTTTGAGTTTGTTTTTGGCTGTGGTGTAAGTTGGTGGTCTAGTTTCATTTTTTTGCATGTATCTGACCACATTTCCCAGCACCATTTATTGTAGGGCAGTGGTTCTCAACCTATGGGTTGCGTGCGACCCCTTTGGGGGTTGAACTACCCTTTCGCAGGGGTTGCCTAAGTATATCCTACATATCAGATTTTTACATTACGATTCATAACAGTAGCAAAATTACAGTTATGAAGTAGCAACGAAAGTAATTTTATGGTTGGGGATCACCACAACATGAGGAACTGTATTAAAGGGTTGCAGCATTAGCAAGGTTGAGAACCACTGTTGTAGAGACTGTCTTGACTCCATTGTATGCTCTTGCTTCCTTTGTCAAATATTAATTGAGCATAATGGCTTGGGTCTATTTCTGGGTTCTCTATTCTGTGCCACTATTCTCTATGTCTATTCTTTTGCCAGTACCACAAGAGTCAGTTTTGAGAACCGTGGTTTGGTAATGTAGCTTAATATCTGGTATTGTGATCCCTCCAACTTTGTTCTTCTTTCTCAGGATTGCTGTGGCTATTCGGGGTCTTTTTTTATTCCAGATAAATTTTTGGAATTTGTTATAGGTCTGTGAAATATGCCATTGGTATTTTAATGGGGATTGCAGTGAATCTATAAATTGCTTTGGGTAGTATGGACATTTTAATGATGTTGTTCTACCAATCCATGAACACAATATGTTCTTCCATTTGTTTGTGTCTTCCTCTGTCTCTTTTTTCTATGTCTTGTAGATTTCTGAGTAAAGGTCTTTTACCTCCTTAGTTAAGTTTATTCCTAGGTATCTTAGTTTTTTTGGTGCGATTGTAAATGGGATTGTTTTTTTAGTTTCTCTTTATGTGAGTTCATTATTGGTGTATAAAAAAGCCATAGATTTCTGGGTTTTAATGTTGTATCCTGCTACATTGCAGAATTCATTTAAGTCTAGTAGTTTTTGATGGAGTCTTTGGGGTTTTCTATGTACAATGTCATGTCATCTGTGAATAATGACAGTTTTACTTCTTCTTTTCCAATTTGGATGCCTTTTATTTCTTTTTGCCTGATCGCTATTTCTAGCACTTCCAGTACTGTATCGAACAGGAGTGGTGACAGTGGGCATTCCCTATCTTGTTCCTATTCTTAGGGGAAATGGATTTAGTTTTTGTCCAATGAGTATGATGTTGGCTGCAGGTTTGTCATATATGGCTTTTATTATGTTGAGGTATGATCCCTCTATTCCCACTTTGCTGAGAGTTTTTATCAAGAAAGGGTTTTGGATTTTGTCAAATGCTTTTTCTGCAATGATTGATATGATTATGTGATTTTTGTCTCAATTTGTTTATGTAATGTGTCACATTTATTAATTTCCGGATATTGTACCATCCTTGCATCCCCAGAATAAATCCCACTTGGTCATGGTGTGTGATCTTTTTAATACAGTACTGGATCCAATTTGCTAGAATTTTGTTGAGGATTTTAGCATCTATGTTCATCAAGGATATTGGCCTGTATGTAGTTCTCCTTCTTTGTGGTATCTTTATCTGGTGTTAGAATTAGGGAAATGAGAGCTCGGAAGTTTGCCTTCCTCTTGAATTTTTTGGAATAGTCTGAAGAGGTTAGGTTTTAGTTCTTTGAGAGCTTGGTAGAACTCCTCTGTAAAGTCGCCCAAACCAGGGCTTTTGTTTGTTGGAAGGTTTTTGAATACTATAATTTCTTTGGTAGGTTTTGGCCTATTAAGGTTTTTTTTTCTTCCTGATTGACTTTTGGAAGCTTGTATTTTTCTAAGAATACGTCCATTTTGTCTAGGTTGTCCAGTTTGTTGGAATAGAGTTGTTCATAATTTTTCCCCCTAATCCTTTGTAGTATTTACATTTTTTATTCTCTTTGTCATTTCAGCTTGGTTTGGAACTTATCTGCATATTTAGTTCATGAGAAACCTCAGGTAGCTACCATAGCTTAGTAACTTAGTGTTCATGTCTCTGATAGTGTTACTTAGACTTTGAGGTAATAGTGGGGAGAGAAACAACTCAGAGAAGATTAGGAGGTGGCAGAGATAAGAAAAGGAGGAAGTGGGAGATTGCTGAGAGGTGTCAGTCACATGGCATGGATGCTATTGTTACTGTTTCCCTTGGCATAATACAGTTTTTACCCTGTCCTGGTAAGGAAGGAATAATATAGTCTTTACCCTGTCTGATAAGGAAGGAATCATCCTTCAAAGCCTTTTCACTGGGCTCTTAACTTTTGCCCTCTCGAGTTCTTGTTCACTATGCACATTTGCAACCATTTTTTGTACTTTGACTACTGGTCTCCAAAACTGTTTTAAACTGCCTACTGATCTTAGGAGGGCACTGTAGGTCTACCATTTCCATCTTCCCACATACATTTCTCCTCTTGCATATCCTGTCCGATTAATGGTTCTACCAACTTTCCAGTTTTCCTTTACCACCTTTCCCCTCTCCCTTTCTAAGCCAGTGTCATTTCCATGAACTTTCATAAATACCTTTTCAGAAAACTCCTCTATCTTTGAGTTCTTACATTTTCAAGATATCAAGTAACTTTACCTCCCTTGGTCTTTTTCCACATCTCCATGTTCAAGGGAGAGGTAAAGGGAACAATTTGTAACTGTTTCCATTACTGTCTTCCCCAGGCAGGGAAGGTCACATAAACACTGCACCTTTTATTTTCTCTTTTTGCCCCTTCCCTCTCCACTAGAATCCATTTCTCTCCCTCCCTCTGCCCCTCTTAAATGGTCTTTGTCCTGTGGCTCATTCCCTTGCCTTTTCTTGTCTCTTAGGATCGTGTAGAAAGAGAATGGTCAGAAGACTGGACTTCTGAGTCTTGGCGACTCTGTAGAGATGTGTTCTGAATGACTAGAAAGCATCAGAGTGCCCTGACTGGTGTGGCTCAGTTGGTTGGAACATCATTCAGGGCACTGAAAGGCCGTGGATTCAGTTCCTGGTCGGGGCACATACTCAGGTTTCAGATTCAGTTCCCGGTTGGGGATCTCACACATTGATGTTTCTGTCTCTCCCTCTTCCTCTTCCTTCTCTCTCTAAAACGCAATTTTTAAAAAATGAGGTTGGGGAGAAAGCCTTGGGGCTCTGTAGAGCACGTGAGAAGTATGGTCTGCCTGTCCCTTTTAGTAATCTGGCAGGAGAAGATCAGGAAGGAAAGAGGCTTATTTGTATAAGACAGAAACTTTCTAGGCTTTGATGAGTGTGTTAACAAGAAATACTAACAGGAAGTGTCTCAAAGAGTATAGTTGGAGGTAATATGAAGAATTAAATTAGCCTCATAGTCAGAAGGTCTGTAATTTAGTGCTATGTTTGCCTCTTAAGTAAATCATTTAGACCTTTTTAAACTTCAGATTCCTTCTTTCCAAATTTACCATTTCAAACAGGGGAGTTCTAATAAAACTGAGTAACTATAGTGTTAAAAATAACTTTTTTGGTGCATTAAAAAACTTTTGTTGTTGACCTACATGAAGGCAATATACTAGTTTCTTCCTTGCAAAATTAATACTCTGGAGAAAATTCAAGGGGTTTATTTAAATATAATTGCTTTTAATAATTTTCTATGGTAAATCTGCACTGAGCACATTCTAATTTTGTATCAGATTTACATTATATTTCTACTAACCATTACTTTTGGATAGCCATTAATTCACCCACTAGAGACTCTGAAGAGGACTCTTCAAGCATTTGCCTATTAACCAAAAATGTCTTCTTTATTATTTTCTATGTCGTACCTTATGTACTGAGAAAATTTTAATTCCTATAAGTGAAGAAAATTTTAATTCCTATAAGTGAAGAAAATTTTAATTCCTATAAGTGAAGAACCTCAGTTATAGCTACACGATTACTGATATTTTCTCAGAGTATTTCAGTGGTTGAAAGAGGTTATTTCTTTATTTGTGTTCTTTATTTCTACTTCCATTATTTAGAACCTTATATAAAGTTTTTCCTTTTTTCATATATATTTATGGAACAAATGTTCAATGTCTCCATTGTATATTAAAATAAGTTTATCTGAGATATTTATGTATATATACTAATGGTAAAGTATTTAGTAAATGAGAATGTTAAAACTAATTAAAACTACTAATTGCAACTTAACCTGATAATTACTGATATATTTCTTAAAAATAAAACTTTAAAAACATTATTAATCATAATGAAATGGACAAAATTTTTATCCTAGATTTTGCTCAAAGACCAGGTAATTTTGACCAAGAATTGTTTGATAAGCTAAGACATGTCTTTTAGAATTGCTATATTTTTAAGACCTCAGAACCTATAAAATAAGCTGAACTATGACATTGATTTACATTTTTGCTTTATATGATGGATACTATAGTTCTAAATTATTTGTTGTAAAAATGAGGTAGCCATTAAAAATCTGAGAAGTAACTACCAGATTTTATTATTAACGGATCATAATTTCTATTAGTAGCCCATCTAAAATAAAGTAAGTCCATTTAGTATGCTTCTGAATTTTTTTTAGATCAAAGAAAACAAAGAATTCAATTGATAAATCAACTGAGACTGACAATGGCTATGTATCCCTTGAGGGGAAAAAGACTGTTAAAAGCAGTGAAGGTGGAGTACAAAGCCATGAACCTCAGTGTGAAACTATTCAATCAGAAGAGGCAACCTGGAACAAAGGAACAATGAGGAACATTTCCAGTAAAGCAAGTGTGGTTTTTAAAAAATAATTTGCTTGTGTGGTTTTACATTAACTAATGGGAAGTAACTTAGACATAGTGGTTTTTCTTGAACTACATTTTTTTCTCTCGAATTTATTCTCTGAGCCTTTACAAGTCACACTGATGAAGCTGAAAATCAAATAAAGTAATATGAATAAACTTTACTGTCAATATAATTAGTGCCTTCTTGAATTGATTAATGACTCAATTTTTTTCAAAATGTTAAAGCACTTCCATAATTTCATAGTTGGCGCTTATTAAATCTTACCTTTTCTTGCCCCATTTCCATGTGTATAAGAATTTCTTTTAAATTGGACATTAAATTATTCTAGAAACTAAACTAGAAACCTGATTTTCCATAAGAAAATATTATCTTGTTTTTTTTTTTCTACCTTTATCACCTTTGGTGTCAGCACATTTGTTTTGTTGTTAGTTATAAAAAAATTCTTACTGAGCACATATTTGTTAATAGTTGTTTGTTTAGTTTTCCAAAATAATAAAGCTACCCTGGGCTATTGTAGCAAAGCCTAATGTAAATCTTCTGTCTCTTTATTTCACTGAATTTTTCTTGGTTAAATAACTTATTCTTTAAAAGCTGGTACAATAAAATAATATGGTCAAATTAAAAGATGTTAACTTTAAATTTAGCAATGTAAGCATGAATATTTGTGTTGAGGAAAATAAAAAGAAGGAAAGAAAATTCTCTAATTTTGAATGAAGTATGTGTTACTACTTGACAGTACATGTATTTTTAGGACCAGTAGCTATACAATAAATAGTTTGGGACTACAATGAAATATAGTACATTATTTGATTTTAGATTGTTGACACATTTGGCTCTCTGATAATGTTAACCTCACATTACTATCAACACTGAACAAATAAGTTCTCAATCATTCAACTTTCAAATACACTTTCTGGTATGTATTACCTACTAAAGCTATATGAAAGAAACATGGAAGTGTCAATAAAACTCATGTTCTGAGTCTCTCAATTTCAGAATTTCTGAAATCTGGGTGTGTCTTACAAATGTATATGTAGATAATGTCTGATATATGCACCCATTCAACTACCAGTCACCTTCTCCTGCCTCATAAGCCATTATTTAATCAGTGGTGGTCTTATAATTGATCACATTTTCAGTTTGTGAAAATAGTATAATTAGTTCATCTCAAGTATCTTAGCTTCTTTTATCCTATTTTATATTTTTAAAGCTATTTCAGATCTTTTTTTGGAACAGAAACATTATAGAAAAATTTGACAAATGGCTGTAGAATTACTCTTAACATTAAAATACCAGTTATAGTCACTGATTTAAGATATTTTTTCAGAAAATTAAGTAGCACTAATCACTTTGAGGGTTTTGAAGGTATTTATAGCTATATGTGCATATGTATGTATAATTGAAAGTTTTGCACTTTAAAAACTGCAAGTTGAGTTAGAAATTACTATAATCCTCTTTGTGTCCTCCCATTTTAGGATCCCCAAAGGACAGTAACAAATGTCTCTGATGAAGTCTCCAGCGAGGAAGGTCCTGAAACAGGATACCCATTACGCCGTAATGTGGACAGGACTTCTGAGAGCATTCTTCGGAATAGAAAGTCACACCATTATAGGAAACATTACCCTAATGAGGTATATGCTTTGGCTTTACATGTATACATACATATCTTTTAAAAATATATATATTTTTTATTGATTTCAGAAAGGAAGGGAGAGAGAGAGAGAAACATCAGTGATGAGAGAGAATCATTGATCGGCTGCCTCCTGCATGCCCCCTACTGGGGATTGAGCCCACAACCCAAGCATGTGCCCTTGACCAGAACTGAACCTGGGACCCTTCAATCTGCAGGCCACCGTGCTATCCACTGAGCTAAACCAGCTAGGGCCATATCTTTGTTTATATGTTACTAATTTACAACTTCTCTTAACAATTGAATTAACAATAATTATTAAAAGAACATACTTCCCCTCAGTATCTTATTGTTATATGATCTGGATTTTTAGAGTAGCAGTTTTAGATTTATGTGTTGCACATATGATAAATAGCCATACATTTGTACTTATTTTGTGTATTTTCTCTGAAGATTCATACATTCAGCTTGTTGTTTACCTTTAAAGAAGCCCATCCTGGAGAAACAATCTGTGAACTCCTGTGTTAGTCTTTCCCACAATTTGAATGACTAATTGATTATTGCAAAGTTATTATTCTAAGTGACTTTATGTTCTTGTCACCAATTATTAAGTTGCCCATACTATTAAATTCAATCTTTTTTCTCCTTTGATTCTATTTTTCTTTATTAACGTTTGTTTTTTTCTAAACCCTTTTCTAACTTATCACATCTCTTGAAGTTATCACATCTCTTGAAGCTCTTTAAATAGTAAAAAGAGCCCTGACCGGTTGGCTCAGTGGATAGAGCGTCAGCCTGCGGATTGAAAGGTCCCAGGTTTGATTCCGGTCAGGGGCATGTACCTTGGTTGCGGGCACATCCCCAGTAGGGAGTGTGCAGGAGGCAGCTGATCGATGTTTTTCTCTCATCGATGTTTCTAACTCTCTATCCCTCTCCCTTCTTCTCTGTAAAAAATCAATAAAAATATATTAAAAATAAATAAATAAATAGTAAAAAGAGTTTCATTCAACTGTATTTTCAGTTTTTATTCTAAAGAACAAAGAACATTTTATTATTTCCCTTCAAGGCAAATGAATCAATTGCTTCTCACAGGAGGCCTCCACAGCACAGATATTCCTCCCAACTGAAAAACACACCACACACAGGTGTCGTTCTACCCCTCGGCCCCTCCTACCAGGCAGTCTCGGTGTACTTTCTTTACATCTCTAATGTAGGACTTCCATTCCGCCAGATTTCAGTGGTTCAGAATGATGGTGGTTCTATATTTTAATTATAATTTTGATGTTATAGAAGGTGTCAAGTACCCGTGTTTACCTATGTCACCGTCTTGATTCTCCTCATGGGCATTTTGTTTTTCAAGAAAAGTTATCTAGTCTTTGGCCCATTGGAGGGCGGATACTATCTTAGGCTGCCATGGTGTTTGGTACCAAAGGGGTTGGGAATGCGGTGGTGATCTGTCATTCAGTGTGTGGACTTTTACTTCAGCCCCCTTTCCGTACTCCCCCACTTCCCACCCCCAAGCCACTTTCTCACCTTTTTCTGTGATATACTATGTCTGGTTGGCTTCTTTCATTCACCTGTTGGGAAGAAGAATGATTACTTGATTATCTGGGATATAGAAGGTATCCTGGGGAATTGATAGCTTCGTTTAAGCATTTTTCTTCTTTTCTTCTCTGTTCTGCTTTGTTGACTCTACAAGTATCTTTCAATTTTTCTTCCCTATTGTAGATAAGATTGTCATCTAATAAAGATAGCATTTGATGGAAAGCACAATGCAGAAACTATGGGCTTGGAATCAAACTGTTTAAATGACTTTGGAAAAATTATTTAACTTCTCTGAGTCTCAGTTTCTGCCTGTATAATGGGGGTGTGGGGAGGACAGCCTCATCAGATTGTTAGGATTAAATAAGATTATGCATAATTGCCTGACACAAAGCACTCATATTATAAATGCTTATTCCTTTTAAATAAATAACCCTCTCCTTTTCACTTGACTATATGCTGTTTTAGCTATCTAAAAATTTGAAATAAGCAGAGCAAATCAAATTAAATGAGTTATTAAGTTAAGCTGTTTTTCCTTAATTCTAAAATTTCCTATTTTTAGTCTATAATCAGCAATTTGTAATGAAATTCAAAGTGGCCATTAATCACTTAAATATTGCAGGTAAAATAGTGTTTGAAATGTAAGCAATTCTAGGCAATAATTTTTATATTACACATTTGTAAAATGTTCTACTTATTAAGCAGTATTTGGCAAAATACTTCTATGAGGAATTATAGATATTTCCTTATTCCTGAAGTCACCCACTAATTTCAGTTAAACATTGGTCTTTTAATCTGATACTTATTTCTGATCAGCAAGTCTGCATCAGAATTAGTGATAGATAATAAGCTAGCTTTATGAAAAAATTTAAATTAGCTATTACTGATTGCTTACTTCTGTCCTTATTATCTAATGAAAAATGTTATGATGAAAACTACTTATGTACTCAAGTATTCTGCTTGACAGTGAATTTGAAATATTTTTGGAGTGCTTTTTGTTTAAAAAAAAGCAGACTGATTTTTACCCTTTTTCTGTAAATTTTTTTCTCTTTGTTTTTTATTTGTTTTTCTATCCAATTCTTTCAAAAAAAATTTTTTTTACTTTTCTCTCAAACAACGCTACCGCAAATGCTCTATCACACACTAAATATACGTGGTGTCCCATTCTAATATACACAAGTTAATTGTAACTTACTCATTTCAAGATATTGTGTTACCTGTGGTAAAGATGATTTTTGTCTTTGGTAGACTTACAGTGTATTTGAGAGTTATGATTTATTTGAGTATATGAAATATATGAACATTTAATTAACACAGATAATGTAGCAAGACAAAATTTATTGTCAAATGAATATAATAATAACTCACTGCAGGGAGAAAATATTCACTGTAAATAGGAGACTTTAAACAAACATTTGTTGAACCTCTGCTTTGTACGGGTTTATATTAAAAACTATAGTGCTTACTTAATCTTTAATATCTCTTTAAGGTGGGTAGTTTTATTTCCCATTTTCATGGGCTACTTTGTCCCTTAAGTCTCTAAGGTAAGCCACATAGAAAGGGGTAGAGATGGTAATTTCCTGACACTTTGTTGAGTAGACTTTAAAGGAGAGAAGGATTTATAATGAGAGGTAGGAATATAATGAGAGGCTGGAGTGGCAACAAACAAGTTGTATTTAGGAGTTACGGAATAGTCCATTGTCACTGGAAGAGAAGGCTGTGGAACTGAGAAGTGGAAAACAAGGTCCAAAAATAGCCTTTTGAAGAGAAGCATGGTAGGAAAGGAATCTAGACGTCATCCAGAAGAGCAGCAGTGAGAAGCCACAGAAGGATTTTGGTCAGAGGAGTGAAAGAACAGTTGTACTTTGGGAAGATTAATCTGGAAAGAGGAAAGGCCTTTTAGGTAGGGGTCAATTAGGAGGCTCTTATAGCAAACAAAGGATGAATGATATCTGGTGATAGCATAGGAAAGAGATAAATATAAAACATTTTAATAGTAGAATTGACAAATCTTAATGCCAGGATAACTAAAATCAAATCTAAATATTTCAGCATACTTTGCTATAAGGATGGCTGTTCCTCTTTATTCAGTAAAAGTTATTTTGAATTCATTTAAATTAAAATTTTACTGAAAACTATTTATTTTGTATATTAAAAACTAGGAAAATAGTAAATTTATTAGAAATTATTTAACTTCTTTCTTTTAGTTTTTTACTTTAAAAGCATAGATTATCTCAAATATATAAATTGGCACTTTGTAGCTATTCTTGTGTTTGAGATAATCTATGATTATCTGTTCATTTTGTCAATTTATTGAACTTGTTTGAGAAATAAAGACAATAGATACATGAAGTCTGTTGTTGCTAAAATAGACTAAGTAAGAAGACTCCATTAAACCATCAATTAAAGTGGGTGACTGTGCAGTCCATATGAATGTAGAATAGTCTTTGCCTGCCTGAATGTGAACTTTGTATAAAGTTTAAGAGAAAGAAGTCATTGGCAGGATGGGAGGGGGCAGTCAAGCGGGGGGGGGGGGGGGGGCACACATGTAAAACTTTAGACAATAAATAAAAACAAAGAGAATTCAAAAGAAGTCATAATCTTTGCATGCAAAGTAACACTTGAGCTGAAATGTGAAATAAATTTTGATATGAGGAAATTTTGTTACTCCTTAAAAATTAATATGTATTTTTAATGTTTTGCTATCCATTTCACTGTTAATTGACAGTGTGTTTATTGTTTTAGCAAAAAGTAGCATTATATGGTTCTGATAGAACCCTTTGAATTGGAAAGGGTACATAAATTGTATTAATGTCAAAGAATATCTTGATTTCAGGATGCCCCTAAATCGGGTACTAGTTGCAGCTCTCGCTGTTCAAGTTCCAGACAGGATTCTGAGAGCACAAGGCCAGAATCTGAAACAGAAGATGTATTATGGGAAGACTTGTTACATTGTGCAGAATGCCGATCGTCTTGTACCAGTGAGACAGATGTGGAAAATCCTCATGTTAATCCATGTGTGAAAAAAGAATATAGAGATGATCCTTTTCACCAGGTCGGTTTACAGTTGTCATGGGCTAATTTGTCCCTTAAGTCTCTAGGATGATTTTAATTTTTAGTAGTAAATAATTTAAGCCACTGGTGGTCTTTACAGGTTTTTCTCCTTTAAATGTACAAATTTTACAGAGGTGAAGAAAAAGCTTACATTCAATTAAAATATTCTGGTAAAAAAATTTTTAATGTGAACTGTGGTCTGGCTTCATTGGAACATAGAATCTCATCATTTATGTTATGGTTATGTTTCTGACCTTGCAAACATGTTTCTGAGAAGTTATTGGTAATGGAGTTTTATAAGTCAACTTGTGTTTTAGATGCAGTAGTCTTTTTCTCACTCAACAGACTTCAAGGTCAGATTTATTTATACCTGTGGTCTTAACTCCATTGTAAGATTGTAATTCATAGATTATATTTCATGAATATCATATTTGTATCTCCAAGTGCCTATAGTAGTGCTGTCGAATAGAAATATAATGAGAGTCACATATATAATTTAAAAATTTCTGGTAGCTGCATTAAAAATGTTTTAAGCCCTGACTAGTTTGGCTCAGTGGATAGAGCATCGGCCTGCGGACTCAAGGATCCCAGGTTTGATTCCGGTTAAGGGCATGTACCTTGGTTGCGGGCACATCCCCAGTGGGGGGTATGCAGGAGGCAGCTGATCGATGCTTCTCTCTCATTAATGTTTCTAACTCTCTATCCCTCTCCCTTCTTAGTATCTTTTATTTAACTCTATATTTAAAATATCATTTCAACATATGACTAATATGAAAAATAATGAAATATATATTTTTAATATGAAATGTCTTCAAAATTACAGCACATCTGATTTGGACTAGTCATATTTCAAGTGCTTAGTAGCCGCATGTGAAAAGGGTGTATACTGTATTAGACAACACAGGTCTGTGGGACATCTTCATTTGAATGTTTCACCATTGCCTCAGCTTTAACCAAATACACCACCTTCCCTGATAAATTTATTTTTCTCATGGCATTCAAAATCTTGGTGAATGACATCTTCATTCATCTGCTCAGTGTCCAGAAACTTGGTAGTCGTTTAAAATCCTCACTGTTCTTACTTTCTTCTCTCTCTTATCCAAGTCCTCATGAAATCCTAACAATGAAACCAACAAGTAAACTTAGAAAACTAGAGGTAGAAGGGAACTTCCTTAATCTGATAAAAGATAGCTGTCAAAGAACCTTCTAAAAACCTATATACTTAATGTTGAAATTTTAGGAGCATTTTTATTAAAAGCAGGAACAAGAGATGCCCATCATCACTGCTTTTTCTATTAAAATTCTACAGTATGTTTGTGTGTCTCTGTTTTTAGTTGAACTTAGACAGGTTTAAAATTCACATTAAATAACAAAATGTCAATAGCAAAAGCAATTTTAAAGAACTACAGGGAAGTTTACATATTGGATATAAAAATGTATTTTTTTTAAAATATAGTAATTAAGGTATATGCTGTAGACTGAATGTGTCCCCATCAAAATATGATCCCATTTGGAGGTGGGCCTCTGGGAGGTAAGGCATGAGGGTGGAGTTCTCATGAATATCATTAGTGCCCTTAAAAAGAGGGCAGTCTCTAAACCAGAAAATGGGATCTCACCCAGTCATTGAGTCTGTTGGTACCTTGATCTTTGGACTTTTTATCCTCTAGAACTATGAGAAATAGATTTCTGTTTCTAAGCCATCCAATCTATTTTATTAAAGCAGCTCGAAACAGATTAATAGACCAATGGGTCAGAATAGAAAACCCAGAAGTAGACATATGCTTATGTGGATCCATAATATGTGGCATAAGTGTTATTACAAATCAGTGGAAAAGCATAGATTACTTAGTGTATGGTTTTGGATCAGGTGATTATCCATACATAAAAATGTATTCCAGATAGTTCCTAACTGAAGAAGCAAAATTTTAAAATACTTAGAAGAAAGTATAGGAGAAAATCCTTAGTTTCTTCAGGTATGGGAAAGATTTTTTAAATGAGATACAAAAAGCCCAAGTAAACATCTAAAAACAGGGGATTATCCTGGCCAGTGTGGCTCTGTCGGTTGGAGCATCATCCTGTACATCAAAGAATTGTGCGTTTGATTCTAGGTCAGGGACCTTAGGGGAGGCAACTGTTCGATGTTTCTCTCTACCCCCTTCCTTTCTCTCTCTCTCTCAAAAAATAGAGGATTGACAAATTTGATTATCTTAAAATGTAAAACTTTGGGCTATAAATTAAGCCATAAATATTGTTAAAAGACAGGCCACAAGCTAGAAGATATTTCCAGCACAATAACTCAAAGTGTTACTGTACAGAGCACACAAAGAATTTTAATAAATGAAAAGGTAAAAGGTAAATGACTCTAGAAAAATGGACAAAGGATGTGAGCAAGCAACTCCCCTATATGGCTAATATATAGTAAGTAAAATTGGTCAGCATTATTAGTAATTAGGGAAATGTAAAGTAGAACAATGAGATACAATTTCATATTGATTAGATCGTCTAAAACTTTTTAATCTGATAAATTTCAACATTAGCAAGAAAGAACTCTTATGCAATGCTGATGTTCATATAAATTTGCACAACTAGTTTGGAGAGCAGTTAGTCATATAAAAAAATTGAAAGTCTACATACTTTAGGAATCTTTCATCTCTAAGGAAACTTTAGAAATTGGGCACAAGACGACATATAAAATAATTTTTATGTGTATGGTATTGCATTGTGCATAATAGTGTAAAATTAAAAATAAAGTAATAGGCAATAGTAGTAGAATGAATAAGGCATATGATAAAACATATCAGTGAAATTCAATGAACTAAGCTTCAAATATAAAAAGGAATAAATCTTGTGAATATAATAGTGAATGAAAAAAGCAAGTTCTGGGAGAATACATACAATATATAAAGTTTAAAGACATGCAAAGTTATATATTAGTTATGGATAAAAGCAGATGCAGTAAGTATAAAAACATGCAAGGGAATAGTAAACACCAAATTTAGGATGGTAAATCTGGGGAATAAAAGAAGGGAATGATTGCCCTAACAGGTTTGGCTCAGTGGATAGAGCATCGGCCTGCGGACTCAAGGGTCGCAGGTTCGATTCCAGTCAAGGGCCTGTACCCTGGTTGCGGGCACATATCCAGTGGGGTGTGTGCAAGAGGCAGCTGATCGATGTCTCTCATCGATGTTTCTAACTCTCCTCCCTTTCTCTCTGTAGAAAAATCAGTAAAATATTTTTTTAAAAAAAAGAAGGGAATGATGTATAAAGTGAGTTTCAGTTTTGCCTATAGTGTTTTTTAAATTAAAATACTGAGCCCAAAAAGGGGGAAAGTTAAAATATAAACTCGAGTGTTACTATTCTCTGATTGAAATGTTTCACTTTAAAATATAGTCATTAGTTTTGGCCTTGGCTACAGGAAAGTGTTAAGGGAAAGCAGCTTTGCTACCGAGATTGAGGAGTGAGAATGAAGAATGAGGTTTAAGAAGCATGGATGAGAAAGTTTGAAAAAAATGAGGTATTAGATGAGAAAATAGTTTTGATCCCCACCCTTCTCCCAGTGGTGTGACATGTTTAAGCACATACGTGCATAGGAGAAAACCAGTAGGGAAGAATTAAAGAGGTACTGGAGAAAAAGTTAAATGATGCGTCTTAGGATTCTAGTAGGGAAAAGCCTAGTTAGGAAGCTTAAGTCCCTCCTTGACAGGAAGAGAATACATCTTCTATTAAAATAGGAGGAAGAAGAGTGCCTGAAGCAAGTAAGGCGATGAGAGCGTTGCTGTCTGACAACCTCTGTTCCGTGCGTTCGGGAGGTTAAGGAGTCTGTTAGCAATGAGAGGTGAGATGGTAGGATAGGGGACTTACAGGTGTGGTGAAAGCTTGAAGTTATCATTTGCAGGAAATGGGGGTAATGGAGAGAGAGTATATGGATGCATGTGTTCAAACCAATTACAAAGTCAACCTGTCACATTGTTGAGGATCTAGCTAGAATCTGAAACCATGAATTTGTAGTTGCCCATTCCAGACAGTTGTGTGATATTCTCTGGAATATATTTGTAATAATCATAACAATAGGAAGCATTAATAAGCATTTACTAAAAGTTAGGCATTGTGTAAAGCAATCTAGATGTATTATCTCATGTAATCCTCTCAACCTATAACAGTAAGGTTTATTTTTATTTTATAGCTGAGAAAATTGAGGCCCAGGTTTAAATAATGTACCCAAAATTATACAGCATAGGTGTTCACTAAATAGTTGCTATTCAAGAGACAGGAGAGGGAATGGTATACTGATTGAAGAACTGATGTGGTAAGAGTCTAGCCATGTTAGATTGAGAAGGAAATGAAACCAAGAAGAGACTGATAGATTGAAGGATAGGTGTGTTCAAGGAAACAAGTGTTTTAGAATTGAAGGTTTGAGAGACCTGGCAAGATGAGAGGTGTGGTTCAAGACTCATATCAGAAGTAGAGCAATTCTGTGTGGTGACAAGATCCAGGATGTGGTCACGGGAATAGCTAAAGTTCCCCGAGATTAAGTGAAAAAAGCAATGAACAATTAATCCTTGAGAGTGGGTAATTTGCATATTCATCTAAGTCACAGAGATAACAACTAGAATTTGCCTTGAAGAAAATGCCGTGAACTATTTCCCCAGAAATAACAGCTGCATAGAAGCAAGGACCTTGTGTTCTTTTGCTCATTGTTGTATCACACAGTGCCTGGTACATAGTAGGTGTTTAATAAATATAAGTTGAGTGAATGAGTTAAATGAAGTAAACATTTTTCCAAGCATGCTGATTAGGCCCTTCTTAAATGATTAAAAATTATTTTTAATAAATGCTAAGCAGAATAAATTTGTCCTACATCTTTCACATCATTCTGCTCTTTTTTTTTTTTTTTTTGTAAGATGAAGATTTTTTTAAAATTTTCTACTCTGCATATCTAATAGTATTCTAGGTTTCCATTGGTTTTGCTTTTGGGTGAAAGACTTGATTTTACATACATTTCTTATTCTCAGATTTCTGAAAAATAAGCTCAAATTTTCAGTTTTACTAATAGCCATGTAATGGAAATTACCCCCCTTTAGTGAAAAACTACCAGTTTTTTTCTTGTATAGGCAGTACTCGGGTTATGTCGGACTCGACATACATGGTTTCGTGGTTACTTTGCCATCTCCCATTTATTTATTTTTTTAAAAAGTTCCATCATTTTGACATATGTACAAATGTTTTTTATTATTTCTTTACCACAAGTAAAGGT
This sequence comes from Murina feae, assembly GCA_004026665.1. Taxonomy (NCBI): domain Eukaryota; kingdom Metazoa; phylum Chordata; class Mammalia; order Chiroptera; family Vespertilionidae; genus Murina; species Murina feae. The sequence goes on along the minus strand of PVJC01011462.1, from coordinate 17,340 downwards.
CAGGAATTGTTACCTTCCTTTTAAGTTTTTTTTACTGTGTCACTTCGTTACTGCTGTGTATGTGCTCCCTGTGAGTGACGTAGGTGCTTATGTAGGTGGGTTCCGACTTAACGGTGAAAATCGAGTTAAGTGCTTCGCAGGAACGGATCTCCGATGTAGCCCGAGGACCTACTGTATTTGGTCTGGAGGACTCTTTTCTGCCTACTTTAAGACTCAGAAATCTCTTATGAAGAAACATTGAGCATTTGAATCAGTATGTTCTTGTCGGGATAATCAAATCTGTTTTTGTTTTATTTTCTTTGTAAATAGTAACAAACATTTCTATGGGAGAACATTTTGTTCCTCTAGGCATGGCTGAATGTATAATAAAACATAAAGCCATATTCAAATGAAATTCATCTTTCAGTAGGGAAAGCCAGATTTTAATGGATACAGTTTTCACAGGTGGAAACTCCAGTAAAGCAGTTGTCATGGTGGATTTATTTGAAACAAAACCTGCCACCATTAAGTTTTATGGTTTTCAGGCAATTTTGAATGAACAAGGAGCAGTTAAGAATTAGAATGAGGATTAAAAACAATCATTAAAGAGTTCCAAATTTCAATTTGAAAAGCATACAAAGAAGAATCTATGTGATAAAATTATACAATGGAATTATTTGCTTCCATGTTTTCCCTGAACCTTTTTTAAAAGTGTTTCATGTAGTGCCGCTCTCCATACATTTAGGCAGTACATGTTTCAACAAGACTGTTTTTCAGAATACATACATTTGACAAACATGCACAGGTATACGCCTTGTTTAAAAAAATATATTTTATTGATTTTTTACAGAGAGGAAGGGAGAGGGATAGAGAGTTAGAAACATCGATGAGAGAGAAACATCGATCAGCTGCCTCCTGCACATTCCCCATTGGGGTTGTGTCCGTAACCAAGGTACATGCCCTTGACCCGAATCGAACCCGGGACCCTTGAATCCGCAGGCCAACGCTCTGTCCGCTGAGCCAAACCGGTCAGGGCAGTATAGGGCTTTTTAAGTAACTTTTTCTCTTCTGTTTGCCTTTCTAGAAATAAGACAGTGATAAATCTACTTAGAATAGCTGGGCAAAATGAGTACTTTCAGAAAGAGTGAAGAACTGCTTGATTTCTGTTTCTGTCTTTAGATGGACCTGCAGCATATTGAAATGCTATGCTTCATGTAATTGGAAAACATTTAATTCACAGTTACAGAGTTAAGAAATAAGTTAAAATGCCTGTGTGTCAGTGGTTGAAATCTGTTGCCTCTCAGGCTTAATACTTTTCATTCAGCTTCTTGCAGTTATTCCTAGCTTTTTAGTTTCATTGTGTTTCATAATTATTTCTATCCCAGACTAGAATATTTTGTTTGAAGATAAATTATGGGACATCATCTGATAAAAGTGGTTAATTACCAGTATCTCATAACTTTAGAGCTATGATGAAACATAGCTCTTATAAGTTTCAGTAGTAAAATATATGCTATGAAGGTTAATGTATATTAAAATACTATGTCTTTGGGAAAGATAAATATTTAGAGGCAACCTCTTGATAGTCAGATAACTACATGGAAAGAGCTTTGTCAATAGCATGACTACTGGCATTATAGTTTGCCTGTAATTATTTACCAGTTTTTATGCTGTTTATAGTAAACATGGCATATATAGCTTGACATGAAGAAAATTAGTGTATGAGGCAGAATAATTTCCTTATCTCTTTTCTTACATATTGTTGAATTGCTGTTTTATACCTTTAATTGAAATTAATCAATGCAACTTTACTCCCCCTAGAGGAAAATATATTCCTTACATTTTCAGAAACATGTCTTCTTCCTATTTGAATCATATTTTGTCCTCCAAAGAATAAATATAACTAGAGTAGATTATTCTGTTCATTGTTAGAAGTTATTTTAATGAAATATGTTATCAAAATAAGTTAGAAAGTCTAGGTCATAAAGAAATTCGTCTCATTCTGGGTCTATTAGTGTTATTTCTCCTATCAATATCTGGTACTACAAAAATTATTGTTTCATCAATTTTTTTGCTATCTTTAACCCCCAACTATCCTATTTTGAAATTTTATTTCTTTAATTATAAATCTAAAGCAAACAAACATAAGCCTGTGATTCTTTTCATTAGAGCTTTCCATTTTTCTTTTTACCTTTTTTTATTTCTTGAAACAGTGAGAAATAACTTACATTACTTGGGAGAGTACTTCTAGTTATTTGTGCTTTGCAATATTTGCTCCGAGGAACAGAAACTTAAGTTGATCCTTTGGAGAAATGCTAGATTAAAATATCAGAAAAGTCAGTCAAGTGTTAAGGTTAGGTGTGTGTGGAAGAGTCTCCTTTAACATGAGATTGTATCACTATTTAATCTTTCAAAGAGGTTCCAATCTCAGCTATCATTGTTTTTTATTGAAAGATCATAAGTTGGACAATTAGTAATATGAACAATGTGATATCTGTCAATGAACATTTGTATATTCTAGCTATATAGACAGATTGACAACTAAGTGCTTTTGCTGACATTTTAGAGTATTTTTGAACAATATATTACTTAATATCTATTATGGAAAGTTCTTAACTTATGCATTTTTATAACTAATATCTTATGGCATCTGTTTAATGTATATGCTAACTAATTTTAAGAATTTTAGTGTCATTGAAATTCTCTGTGTATAAATACTGATATAGTTATGCACATAAATGTACATTCTATTTATAAAACATAAATGCATTCACCTATTTCTATTTTTTACTAGTAGTGTAGTTAAAGTTGTATGTGTAAATATATATATGAAATGAGATAACTATATACCAATTTCTTTTTTGTTTTTATAGAGTCATTTGCCCTGGCTCCACAGTTCCCACCCAGGATTAGAAAAAATAAGTGCTATAGTATGGGAAGGCAATGACTGTAAGAAAGCAGATATGTCTGTACTTGAAATCAGTGGAATGATAATGAACAGAGTAAGTTTTCAAATTTTACTCTTTTAGTTCAAGGAAAAAATAGTGATTATCAATATCCTATATAATAAAAGCCTAATATGCTAAGTGGTCAACCGTTCGACAGTTCAACCAGTTGTTATGACGTGCACTGACCCATCAGGGGCAGACACTCCAACCAGTAGGTTAGCTTGCTGCTGGGGTTCGGTTGATTGGGACTGGGCAAGACGGGCTGGCCCAGAGCCCTTCCTCGGTCCCTCCCTGGCCCTGATTGTGCACTGGTGGAGTCCCTCGGCCTGGCCTGAAGGGATTGGGCTGAAATTGGCTCTCCGACATCCCCTGAGGGGTCCCAGATTGCAAGAGAGTGCAGGCCAGACTAAGGGACCCCACTGGTGCACGAATCTGTGCACCGGGCCTCTAGTATTAAATAATTACTGGAATGTTATGTTTATAACCCACTCACCTCACTCTTCAACCTGAAAAAAAGTTATTTGTATTTTCCTTTGTCATTGATTTAAACAATGATATCATTCTCACCTTTTATTGTTTTCATTCTTGCAACCAAGAATAAATACAATCTAAAATTTTCTTCTTTTATGTTATTCTTTCTTTTACTTTCAGTGGATCAAATTGAGGAGCTGCTAGATATATACAGTTTTGATGAATATTTATTTTTCTTTATTACCCCTCTTGGCTCATTTATTTACTAGTACCCAGTACATTAAACAATTGAAACAGAAGATTTGTGTTGATACTTCCTTGCCTAATTAAATGTATAGAAGTAATGCAGCTAGGAGTAAACATCTTGAGTAGTTGGAGTAGAGTTAGATGAGAATACTGTGGATTTTAATTTTAATTTTTATTACTTTAAAAAATAATCAGGTCGTTGCTACTTTTAAAGTTTTACCTGATTCCTCTGGACATCTGGTCATGATTTAACTTGCAGTTCTAAATTTCTTGTGCATTGTTATTCCTAGAACCATTGTACACACTGGGACAGGAATTAAAATAACTGGGAATAGAAATTGATCTACTTCCTCTTTCATGTCTCAGTGTGAGCAATGAAAAGCTATCAACAAGGAGTGTCTAGTTGGTGTTCTATATCTTAACTATCTGTAAGCTAGCAGATTATAGAATGATAAAAAGTTACCTAGGTGATATTTAAGGTTTCTCCCAGTTCTACCATTCTTATATTTTCCCATTACTTAAATTTTAGTTTCCTATTTTATAATTACCCTACCATCTTTTCACTTTTCTTATTTAATTGTCCCCCTCTAACATTTTCTCTCTTCTAAATGGTTTTAGAATTTAAAGAGACATCCATTTGTATATTGAGCTCTTTGAAAAAAATACAAATCATAAATTTATTGAATAATTAAACATAATTCTAGATTTTTTTCTTTAATGAACTAAATTTAAGTGGATGTGTAATCTCATTCTTTTTAATAATTGCAGTATTTGTGAATATTTCTAACTTTTGAAATAATGAGATAAATAGATCTTTTTTTAAGATCTGGGTAAGACCAAGATAGTTAATTTTTTTTGCATCTACTTAGTGAATTAGAGGTGTGATAATGAAATATTTTTGAAAACTGAAGAAATAATGATTTACTTTTTACACATTATATGCTCTTCAACTTTGAGTAAATTTAATTTTTATTATTCATGTAGTAAAACTAATACATTTTAACAAACTGATTCTGTATTGCTATAAATAAAATCATGTTTAATAGAAATTCATTTTACTGTAGGTAAAATTTGTGTAAGTTTTTTTCTTTTTCTTTTCTCTCTCTACAAAGGTGAATAGCCATATTCCAGGAATAGGATACCAGATTTTTGGAAATGCAATCTCTCTAATCCTGGGTTTAACTCCATTTGTTTTCCGACTCTCCCAAGCTACAGACTTGGAACAACTCACTACACATTCGGCTTCTGAACTTTACGCGATTGCATTCGGTTCTAATGAAGATGCCATAGTTCTTTCTATGGTTATTATAAGTTTTGTGGTTCGTGTGTCTCTTGTGTGGATTTTCTTTTTTTTGCTGTGTGTAGCAGAAAGAACTTATAAACAGGTGAGTATACTATAGACTTCTGAATAGAGAACATCTTATCCTTTTCCTAATATTCAAAGTATTCTTGAAGTATTTTAGTATTTCATTAAGTCATTCTGAGCTGCTAATTCTCTTCTCGTTTTGTTTTTATAGTACTTAAACTAAATAAAATTTTGACAGCCCATATTTTGTTGATGTTTGTTTTTTGTGGTAATATACTTGAAAATTCATGCTTGCCTTTTGTCTTTCTTAGCGCTTACTTTTTGCAAAGCTCTTTGGACATTTAACATCGGCAAGGAGGGCTCGAAAATCTGAGGTTCCTCATTTTCGTTTGAAGAAAGTACAAAATATAAAGATGTGGCTATCTCTTCGGTCCTATCTTAAGGTAGAATGGTAGTGACAAAAGTACTCTTAAATATGCTGGCTTCCTCTCAGAATTCCCTTTTCTTTGTCACTGTGTAGTATGCCTACATGTGTATTCACTTAAGTACTCAACATAGTGCTGTGTGTTCTCTATGCTCCATATGCAGAAATCCAAAATAACTGGTTCTTTATAGTAAAACACTTGAAGTCTAAAAGGCTTAAATGTATTTGAGGTAGATGATCCAAGAGCAAGTTGTCCTTAATTTATCTTTGTTCATAAATCTCACCAACTTCTATGCATTCAAAAGCTATATTAAAGATTTTGTTTCTACCTAAAATGGTTATCACAAGCCAGTAGAGGGAGTCCACTGCTTAGAAAAGAGTTTTTAAAAAATCTAATCAGAATCACCTCAGAGAAGTGGCCTATTGCTATTTAAAAATATTAGCTTACAATTCTAAGCCATTCTTTCATGCTGTTCTTTTCTCTAATTTTGTTAAATAACCTTTCTAATTATGGAAGTAGATTAAAAAATACAACTCAGGAGGGAAATGGGAAACATCTGAATTAATTTTAGGAAAACACTAAGGATTATTTCTTTGTTGCATTAAGTAGCAATGAATTTCATTATATATGGAGTTACTTAAAGACCAAATATCCTCTAATATATCTAGATCTTTAATGCTTCTTATTTTGTTCTTTTTAAAAAATCTTTATTGTTAAAAGTATTATATATGTTCCCTTATTTCCCCCATAACACTTTTTATTTTGAAGCAACAATGAAGTGAAAAAATGTTTTCACTTTATCTAGCATTCTATTTTAAATATTCATTATTCTGCTTATTTAACTTATTAAATTCAATTAACTTAATCACCATTGGAAGATGTTACAAACTGGCGTAGATTATTTTTTGTCACTGTGATATTTCTGTTGTACAGAGGGAGGAATATGTCTTTGTGGCATGGCTTAGTGAGAAGCCACACCAAATTTCCCTTCTTTATCAATGCTACATAAGTATTACATTCTTTTCTAAATTGATTACTTTATTCAGTAAACATTTATATAATGTTAACCATGTGCCGTCCATTACCCATGAGATGAAATTCTCTACCCTTATGAACTTGTACTTCAGTGACATTTAACCCCAGACCTATGAATTATCTTTGAAATTAGCTTTCTTCTCTTGCATTTCCAGCATCCAATTGATCACCAATTTCCACCCATTCTACTTCCAAAATATATTTTGAGTTTATTTACTCACATTTGTTTCCTTTTCCATCACCTCAGTTGAAAACAATTTGGGCTACTGGAGTTGCCTCTTAACTTCCAGCATGCAGAGTTCCTCCTTCCAATACTTTCTTCACTCTGCCAGCAGAGATTTTTTTTAAAAATGTAGATTTGATCATATACTTCTTAATTTTTTTGGAGCTTCTCCATTGCTCTTAGGATAAAGAATAAAATCTGACAGGGCTTATAATGCCCTTCATGACCCAGCTCTTGCCAATAGTCTTTCTTCCTACATTCCAGCCACACTAAACTGCTTTAGTTCTTTTGAATGCACTATGATTATTCCTGTTCTGTGCTCTTCCTTCCGCCAAACCATTGTCATGTGCCATTGTAGTTTGGTATAAATATCACTTTCTTAGGGAAGTCTTCCCAGGCCCACACGATCTTATATTTGGGGGTTAGGAGGGTGGGCCTGGAAAGATCTCTCTAAGGAAGTGATATTTACATATAGCTCCCAATTTTCTGAACGCATCCTATACTTTTCCTTCATAGCACTTATCACAACTTACACATATATCTGTGCTTTTGAAATTGATGCCTGACTCCCTATTAATGAAGGTAGGGACTGTGTCTATTTTGTTCTCTGCTGTATTTCTACCCCCTAGCACAGTTCTTCATTCTGAGCAGGTGCTTAGGAAACATTTCTTGAATGAGTAGTGTTTGAAAAGTGAAATATTTAGAAGTTATGCTAAGAATTCTAGGCTATATATTCACTATTTCCTCTGTGTTGCAAATCCTTAGGAAATAGTAACACTTTAATAAAAATTCATCTAACAAATTAGATGTATTTTCAACATTATAAGTTACTAGAGGCTTGCGGTGCATGAAATCGTGCATGGGTGGAATCCAGCCGGCCTAGGGGAGGGGATGCAGAGGTTGGCTGATCAGGGTTGAGGCAGTCGGGGAAGGGGGGGAAGGGCCATGGGTGGGTAGTTGGCTGGTGGCCCATCCCGTCCCCGGGTCGAACTCCTGGTCAGACTCTTAGTTGAGGGAACAATTTGTATATTAGTCTTTTATTATAAGACTAGTAACCTGTTGCAGGAAGATTCCTGCAAGAATAGGGCTTCCTGAGCCAGAGCAAAGCAGAGAAGGGAGCGAAGCCCGCCTCGGCTCCCGTCTCTGCCGCCTCAACCCCCACCTCTGCCACCTCGGCTCCCTCCTGTCTCTGCCGCCTTGGCTCCCCACCCTTCTCCCTCCCTTCTTCACCATCTCCGCTGCCTCATCTTCGTTCCCTTCTCCACTGCTTGGCTCCCTTCTGCAGCACTTGGCTTCCTTCTACACTGTCTTTAGTCTTAGCTTTCCTGTGTATGCAAATTAACTGCCATCTTTGATGGGTTAATTTACATACAGTTGCTCTGATGGGCTGGTGGGTGTGGCTTGCCTGGTGGGTGTGGCTTAGGTGTCTCAGAGTGATGGTTAATTTGCATATTACTCTTTTATTAGAGTAGATAATCACCTATGGAGATGGATAAGCACCTTAATTGAAAGCATGAAATTGACTGCTAATTTAGTAAGTGTATTTAAAAGTGTTTTCCCTTTTTTCCCCCCAGCGTCGAGGTCCTCAGCGATCAGTTGATGTAATAGTGTCCTCTGCTTTCTTGTTGACTATCTCAGTTGTATTTATCTGTTGTGCCCAGGTGAGTTACCTTGTTCTGTGTAGAACTTAGATAATCAGACCTATAAATATTTAGCTTCAAATGTTTTCCAATAAAAAAGAATGAAAGTAATAATATAAGTAAACTTAGTCACACAATTTTGAAATTGGCTTTTTGCAGTTCATTATTTTTTCAGTAGAATAAATAAATGAAATATTTGGAAGTTATTCATTTCTGTGTCACACTAGTGGCTAGCATATTCTCAGATTGTGTATTGATTGGACATATAATAATTAGTTTTTGCTTTTAATTCACCTGGTTATCTTTATTTCCCAAAACAAATTTATGAGTGACTATAGTTATCAATTGTTTCATACTGTTTTCCATGAATTTCTGTTTTACTCACATTTAGCATTTATTATTTTACACCTTATTTGTTACTGTGGCTTGACTGCCTCATGCTCTGTAAAAGAATTCTTGTTGACCAACATTAGTCAGGAAACAGAAGTATCTCAGGATGTATTTTGTGCTATAAAGTTTAAGCTTCTATTTCAGGTAATATGACCTACTGAAAATTCTTCTGCTTTAAAGCATCATACAGTGCTAGAAAAATAATAAGACAGTAAGGGACCAAAATGAAGATAACATTGAACAACAGAGCAGTTCAGTATACGTGTTAATGCATGGCAGCCCTAGGATAAGAAAGTGAGGTACATTGGCAATCTTAGTATCCTAGAGACTTGAGATTTTATACTCACATGAGGACAGAAGATGAGGCCTCAACCTCATCTTGCACACATTCTTACATATGCTTACACAAAAGCCAGAACCCTCAAAGGCTTGCAATCTCCATGAAAAGATGGAATAAGAAAAGCAGTCTGCCCTGCAGCATAGGAAGATGATAAGGAATCTTGTCTCTTCCTCTGCCTAGACTCTGGTAAGGAGTTGGGGAAAAGTCTCTCCTAAGAACTGTAGGCCTGCACTTCATCACAGGTTCAGGGTTCAAATGTACATTACAGGTCTTGTCCTGTAACCCCTGTGTCAAAAAGTTATATAAAAAACGGTTGTAAGTTCTTACATACCTTAGTGGAAGCAAAACCGAGACTATTCTGGGGTATGTGACTTCAACTTAGGACTCACAAGATTTTCACAGATAAAGCCTCTTCAGGTTTCAAAACACGTGAAGAAACAATAGAATGAGTGCATCAACAGATCAATAAACAGCAGGAGTAGATCTCCATCTACTTCAGATAATAGACTGATCAGATAGAAACTATAAGGTTAGCTTACTTAAAATGATTAAAGACATAGGTTAACACTTACAAAAAAAGAGATAGCTTTAAAAGAGAACCAAACAGTACTTCAGAGAAATAAAAAATATGGCATTGCTATTAAAAACAAAAAAATAGCAGATTGAAAACAGCTAAAGATAGTGAATTGGGAGAAGGGGAAAAAATTACCCAGAATATAAGAGAGTGTTAAACAGATTGATATATGAAAAAGCAATTGAGACAGATAGGATATTCAACATACATCTAACAAATTGCAGATGAAAAGAAGTGGGAGAGCAATATTTGGAGAAAAAATGGCTAGGGGTTTTTCTGAATTGATGAAAGATGTTAATTTACCACACTTAGACATATTGTGGAGAAACTGCAGAACACCAAAAACAAAGAGAAATATCTTAAGAGCAATCAAAAGAAAATGACTTGACTTCTAATTTCTACTCAAAATTTCTAAATACACCTCAGTCTTTTCTTCAGGGTTTAATTTCCATGTTCCTGAAGTACATCTTATAATTCTTCTTTCTCTCAAAAACATATAAAATCTATTTATTGCTAGCAACAAAAGAACATGAAACATAATAACATTGAAGGTTTTTGAATGTAAAAGAATAGCAAAAGATACTGTAGGCAAACACTAGCTAAGAGAAAGCTGGCAATTTTCATTAATATCAAATGAAATAGACTATGATCCAAGAAGTCTGAGAAAAATTTAAAGTAATTAAGAAGACCAATTTGTATGCATGTGATCATATAATTTTATATATCTAATCTAATAAAAGAGTAATATTAACATTGACCGTTTCTACGGTACACCTAAACCACGCCCACCAGCCAATCAGAGCGACTATATGCAAATTAATCCAGCCAAGATGGAGGCCGGCAGTCACGGAGCTGGAGTAAGCAGGAGGCTTCCGTTGTACCAGGAGTAAACTGTCTGCCAGCCAACTGGGCTTCTCCCGGCTCCAGGCAACATTGTTGCAACATTGTTTCAATTATAGAAGCCTCAGAGCTGAAGCCAACAGGAGGCTTCATTACCTGCCTAGGCCTCGGCTTAAAGGAACAGTGTATCAATTATGGAAGATAAATAAACCCCAGAAACCTGCTTCCAGCCAGCCTTGCTGGGACGTTGAGTCAATGGGAGCTGTGGGCAGCCTGAAAGGCTGAAAACAGCCCTCAGGCCTGCACCCAGGCTGGCCACACCCCAATGGAGTGAGGGACTCCACTGGGGTTCTTGGCAAGCCTGCAAACAGCCACCAGCCACTCACCCAGGCTGGCCAAGTACCCCAGTAGGGACCCAAAACCTGAAGGGGCTGTGGGCAGCCTGAAAACGGCCCTCAGCCCGTCACCCAGGCTGACAAGGCACACCAGCAGGTGGACATCCCCAGAAGGGTCCCAGACTGCGAGAGGGCACAGGCCGGGCTGAAGGATCTCCCGAGTGCACAAATTTTTGTGCACTGGGCCCCTAGGCTATATATAACCAAAGTCAGTAGTAAAATACTACATTGGGAGGTTTCAACACATTTCTTTTAGTAATTGCTAGGTTAAGCAGACCAAAAAAATATAGTGAAAATATGTATCTAAACAAGAGAGTCAGAATTCTATTCTAAAATTGGAGAATACATATTCTTTTCAGGCATAAGGACAGTTATAAAACTCCCATTTTCTAGGCCACAAAGTAAATTTTCAACTGATACAATCCAGGCCACTTGATCTAGCTGTAGTGCAGTTAGAAAACAGCGACAGCAACAAAAGACCTCATACATTTGGGAAATTTAAAACATAAATAACAAATGTTTAAAAATAAAAAGCACAGTATTAAACTGAAATACTGGCAGAGTTGAGGATTTTTTCAAAAGAATACTAGTGTAAATTAATTTCTGCCAGTAAAGTTGAAAGCTTTACTGACAGAAAATAAACTTAGCTGATTCAAAAACTAATTGAAAAACTGAGGAGGTCTATAATCATAAAGCAATATTGACTCAAAAATCTGCCACCAACAAAAACCTCCAGATGCATCTGTTTTTAGCAGTAAATTTTGCCAAATATTCAAATAGACAGCTAGTCCTAATCTATACAAATATAGAAAAACAGCATATTCCCCAATTCATTTTTTGCAGCTAGTATGACCTTGATACCAAGACCAGAAATACAGTATGAAAGTGGGAAACCATAAGTTAATTTCCCTTATTAATAACTGAGATACAAATACTAGGAAGATGAAACCAGAGTTTAATAAATAAAAATATGCCATGACCAAGATAGCTGGAATGCAAGAATTTTCATCTTTAGAAAATCCACTAATCTAGTTTGAATTCCTTTAGTTGATTAAAGGAGCAAGGAACATCCGATCATCTCAATAGATGCAGAAAACAAATTGGTAAATTTCATTGGAGATTTATAATGCAATGACTGGAAAGTACTGTCCTTAATCTGATAAAGTATATGTTTCAAAAGTTGGAGCAAACATTGTACATAAATATTTATTACCTTAGAGGTATTCATTTTAAAAACAGAAATAAGACGCTTACCCTCTCTACCACTTCTAGTGAGCATTTTGATAGAGGGTATTAACCAATGAAGACAGGAAGAAGAAATAAATGGTATAAAGATTGAAAAGGAAAAAACAAAATCATATGCTATATGACTATATAGAACATTCAAGTGACTTCATAAACAATTTATTAAAAATATGATACATTTTTAGATGATCAAGAACATCAAAAATGGTTATGTCGACATAAAAAATTAATTTTTGCCTTGAAGCCAGAGAGCAGCAAATTTCCTCTGCAAAGGGCCAGATAGTAAATATTTTAGAATTTTGCCTGACTTCATGCAGTCTCATATATTCGTCTCCTTTACCCCTCAAAGTTTTAAGTACTACTAAAGACACCATAATGAAAAAATGGAGTCTGAGGAAAGATATTGGCAAAATATGTGACTTAAAAGGCATTGTTATTCAGAATCTAATCTAATAAAAGTAATATGCAAATTGACCCCCACTCTGTTACACCTAAGCCATGCCCACCAGCCAAGCAATGCCCACCAGCCAATCAGAACAGCTGTATGCAAATTAACCCAGCCAAGATGGCAGTTGGCAGCCATGGAGCTAGAGCAAACAGGAAGCTTCTGTTGCACAGCGATGGAGGAAACTTCCTGCTTAGGCCGGCTGGGCCTCTGCTCAAGGCAACAATGTTTCAATTATAGAAGCCACAGAGCTGAAGCAAACAGGAGACTTCTTGCGTGCCTAGGCCTCTGCTCAAGGCAAAAAATTTTCAATTATAGAAGATAAATAAACCTCAGAAACCTGATTCCAGCCAGTCTCACTGGGACCTTGGGTCAATGGGAGCTGTGGGCAGCCTGAAACGCCCTCAGCCCCTCACCCAGGCTGGCCACACCCCCATGGGGTGAGGGTTCCCACTGGGGGTCTTAGCCAGCCTGCAAACAGCCATCAGCCTCTCACCCAGGCTGGCCAGGCACGCTAGTAGGTGGATATCCCCCAAGGCATCCCACACTGCGAGAGGGCACAGGCGAGGCTGAAGGACTCCTCCCTCCCCCGAGTTCACAAATGTTGTGCACCGGGTCCCTAGTATATAAATAACTTTTAAAATCAATAAGAAAAATAGACAACTAATATAGAAGAAATGGATATGGAATAGAAAAAGTTAACTTACAGAAGAGGAAATCCAGTGATCAATAAGCATATGAGACATTTATCTGCCCTAAGAATCAGGAAAAGTAAAACCAAAACAATAAGAAAACAATTTACACTTATCAGATTGGCAGTTATTAAGAAGTTGGGTAATACCAAGTGTGGGCAAAAATGGGCAAAGGAAACTGATAACACTGCTGAGAGTATAAATTGTTACCAACTGTTCAGAAACAAATTCAAAATACCTAATAAAGTTGAATATGTGAATAATATCCAAGGACCCGGTGATATTACTCCCATATATTAACTCCTAAATTATGCTCTACATGTGTGCACAAAGAGATGCATAAAAGAATGTAAGCATTGTGTATAATAAGGAGAATTGACAACAAAATAAATGTTAATGGAGAGAAGAGACCAGTACATTATGCTTGATTCTTTCACTGTAATACCTTATTGAAGTTGGAATGAATGAATTTGAGCTTCATCTATCAGCATGGATAAATCTTGAAAACAAAGCTCAGTGGAATAAAAAAGCAAATTAAGGAATATTGTGGACAATGTGATAACATTGTTATAAATTCTAAAATATATATAAAATAATATAATTTAGAAATATATATGTAGCTGAACTATAAACTGCATGGAAAAGATAAACACAAAATTTATTACCCTTACAGAAAAAATAGGGAAGAAGGAATAATGATTAAGGAAAAGTTTAAAGGGGCTTCAACTGAATCTTTTACCTTTTCAATAATCTGAAAGAAATACTGCAAAATATTAAAATTTAACAAAAATTAGTAGAATCCCCATTGGTTTTGATTACATTATATTTTTAGGTGCTTGAAATATTAATAAATGAAATGTTTTTTAAATGTAATACTATATTCATGATCAATCTGTATGAAGTAAAATACGTTGTTTTTTCTTAAGAAATTGTGTGAATGACATCGCTTCTTCATGTTGCCTTTTTCAAACACTTTCAGTTGCTTCATGTGCATGAGATCTTCCTTGATTGTCACTACAATTGGGAACTGGTGATTTGGTGTATCTCATTAACACTTTTTCTGCTAAGATTTGTTACCCTTGGATCAGAAACAAGTAAAAAATATAGCAATACCTCAATATTACTTACTGAACAGGTGAGGATCCAATTGATTTACTTTAGTTGTTATATTCTTAGGTTGATTTGACTCTGGGATTAAAGTGTTTCATCTTTTAAATAAAGACATTTAGATTTCCTTGTTGCAGCTTTTAATTATATTTAAAAATTATTTTCTTATAAGTTTATTGTAGGAAATTTGGAATATACAGTAAAGTATGAAGATTATTAATATTACCTATAATTTCAAGAACCAGAGAACTACCATTAATGTTTTAGTGAATGTCTTTCAATATCTTTCAAAAATGAGTATTTGTTATAATTTTAAGTATTTTTAATTGTTTACATTTTTTTTATAAAAGATAAACCTGTACTTGAAAATGGAGAAGAAACCTAACAAAAAAGAGGAACTGACAATAGTGAATAATGTTTTAAAACTGGCTACTAAACTGCTAAAGGTAAAAATAAAATTAAAAATAGATATAATGTAGAATATGCTACTTAACATTATATTTGAGTCCTGTGTAGATTTGGTTTTCATGACTATCCACCTTGTTTCCAAGTTATATTTAAGCACATTCACACTATTTATATTTTCTCATTGCAAAACCAAAGTAATCCAAATCATTTCATTTTGAAATTTTGATAACTTGAAATTTTAAGACTTTTAATAATGTATAGAATATAATAGGCATTGGCATTTTTGAAAATCTGTACCTTCTATAATTTAAAGTAGATTTCACAAAAGGAGATTTGATGTCAATTTGGAAAAAAAAATTTTATATAATACTAGTGGCCTAGTGCACAACATTTGGGCGCTGGGGAGGGGGGTCCCTCAGCCTGGCCTGTGCCCTCTCACTGTTTGGGACCCCTCAAGGGATGTCCGCTGCACTCATCAGCTGTGAGCCCAGCTTTTGGCTGAGTGGCGCTCCCCCTGTGGAAGCGCACTGACCACCAGGGGGCAGCTCCTGCATTGAGCGTCTGCCCCCTGGTGGTCAGTGCATGTCATAGCAACCAGTTGTTCTGCCATTTGGTTGATTTGCATATTAGGGTTTTATTATGTGGGATATATTACCAATAAGTGTATGTTTAAATAATTTTTGGTGATGACAAAAAAGAATATAATTTCAGTATATCTGATCTCATAATACCTCTTTAGAAGTAATTTAATAAAATATTTTTATCACTGCATTACAGTGTTAAGTGATGCTTTTCTTAAAAGGTAAACATTTTTTAAATTCTCAATTTCTATAACAAATGAAATATTCTTAGAGTTTATAAATGTTCAGAAAACAGTATGAAATTAATTGGGCCTCAGTGTTATGGTTAATTCTTCACTCAACTAAAAAGCATTAATTCGCTATAGACTGTGCCTGGCAGTATACTAGGCAATGAAAGAGTTCAGAAAAGGAGTATGGGTTTGTTTGATACATACATATTGACTATCTTCAGAGTGCAGGCACTATGCTGGACAGGAGGAAGCTATAAAGATGAGATTTAAGAGCAGCTGCCGTCTCTCAGAATAGAGAGAAACATAAAAATAACTAAAATACAATGCACAACAGCATGATTTTTTTTTTTAATCGTACGGTCTTCTAGTCGGAAACCTGGAACTTAATATAGGTTGCTCCTTCTCATTGTTCACAGCCAAGAAATTCTCTGGCACATTGATTCAACCTCTCATATATCTTCCAATTCATTTCCTCTTCCCTATGAATAGTGCCCTAAGTGAGACCCTCATCATCTTTCACTTAAGCTTTAGATACACTGAACTCTTAAGATATTCCTGCTTCTGGTCTCACTACTCTCTCATCCATCTTCCACCTTGCTGACTGGTGAGCTTTCTCACATGCACAGCTGATATGCTACTCCCCTAATTAAATTTCTGTGGTGCCAGTCTGTCAGTACAATCAGCCTACAGAATGACCCTCACATACACAGCCAGCTTAATAAATTTGAAGTAATTCTTTCCTTGTTCTTGGGCTCTAACAATGCTGAGCAACATCCAGCAACTCACAGGTGCCATGTTGTCAGTTGTCTTGATGACATTTTTACTCTCCCTACCCTCTAAGTTTCAGTCCCACTGCCTTTTATACATACTTTTGTGGAACTGTAATAATTAAATTATTTATTTGCAGGGTCTATTAGACTGTAAGGTCCTTCAGCACAAGAACTGAATCTAAATTTCCCAGAGCCTAGCACAGGGCCTGGGACTTTAAATGTTTGAATCAGCCAATTCATTCATTCATTCATTCATTCATCCAAAAATGAATTTTCTCAAAGGAATTTTTATATATGTATTAGTTTTAGCAGAATATTGACTAAATTTCTAATTCTTCTGCAAAAAGATATTAAGTTTATATTCTTACACTAAGAAATGTTCTTAAACTTTGTAGCTATTAGACCAACACTTTGCTAGTCATTCATTTGGGAGAAAACTTGGAATTTCAAATTTAGATTATATACGGTGGTGTTTTTTTCCCCAGTTATATTTGATATTCAATATTATATTAGTTTCAGGTATATGGTTAGACTTTTATATAACTTATGAGGTGATGCCTTGATAAATCTAGTACCCACTTGAGACTATACATAGTTATTACAATACTAGAGTCCCGGTGCACAAAAATTTGTGCCCTCGTGGGGGGGGGGGTCTCTCGTAGTCTGGGACCCCTTGAGGGATGTTCACCTGCTGTCTTAGGCCTGCTTCCCAGGGGATCAGGCCTAAGCTGGCAGTAACACATTCCTCTGGCATCCCAGGAGCCCTTGGGGGATGTCCACTTGCCTGCGGGGAGCAGGCCTGAGCTGCAGTCTGACATCTTTAGTGTTGCTGAGGAGGCAGGAGAGGCTCCTGCCACCACCGCTGTGCTGGCAGCCGTCAGCCTGGCTTGTGGCTGAGCAGAGCTCCCCCTGTAGGAACGCACTGACCACCATAGGGCATCTCCTGCATTGAGCGTCTGTCCCCTGGTGGTCAGTGTGTATCATAGTGATCAATCATTCCCAGTTGTTCTGCTCAATTTTCATATTACTCTTTTATTATATACTAGGGGC
>PVJC01011461.1:0-41494 GCA_004026665.1 Murina feae | reverse complement strand
CACACACACACACACACACACACACACACACAAAAGGTGCCTGGCAGACTGGGGCCATCATAGGACATCCACTGAGGGGTCCCAGACTGTGAGAGGGCACAGGCCAGAATGAGGGACTCCCTCCACCCCGAGTGCACAAATTTTTGTGCACCGGGCCACTAGTATACATATAATTTAAAATGTAGTCAATTACTCATTAAATCTTTACTTTATGTAAGAGAGTAATAGCCAAAGTAAACACAAATACCAGAAAAATACCATCCCTAAGCTTTAAAATTTCAAAATCCTCTTTGACATTTTTTTTTGCCCACAGCAAAAAACAAAAACAAAAAGCATAAAACCCTGCCTGCTGTTTTTTTATTGTTGTTGATAGTCCAGTGGTGCTCTGTTTTTGTTTGGATATGTTATGTAGTGTGTACAGAAACATGAACTAGAGTCTCTGCTGAGTTTATAAGGTTCATAAAAGGTGGTTGGTAAAATCTTGATTTTTGTGACCTAATCTCAGTAAAAGCTTACTGGAACTCAAAAAACAAAAAAACAAAACAAAACAAAAAAAAGAGGGGGGAGAGGAGGGAAGAAAGGAAAGAAAAAAATAATAATAGAAGATATTTAATGCAATATTAAGTTTATGAGGTTAAAAAAGAAGTTTCTCATCAGATTTAGAAAAAGATTGTCTTAATCACATATCTATTAGAGTATTAATTCTCTCGTAGAGCACTATAGATTAAAAATTAAGCAAAAAATTCAAATGAACTAAGTGTATTATGGCATTTTAAATAATTTATTTTTTTAAAGTCTATATAATTTTATTATATGTAGTGATGATGTTAATGTGTTTAATTAATTCATAGAATACATACATATAAAATAAAAGCAAATGATAAATGATTCTTATTTATGCATTATTCCACCAATTTATTTGTATTTCTAGGATAGTAAATTAAATGCAAGTTATTCAGCAAAGATTTGAGGCACTATAAAGGGAACTAGGAATGGCTTCCTGTGAATTTTTAGCAATTTATTGAGTAAGTTTGCTGATGATTATTTTGCTACCGGTGATTGTTAGCAGTATAGATCTCTGGGACTGTCCCAATGCAATAAGAATTTAGGGAATATGGTCTGGTTAACTCTATTTTTAACAAGTTTCCAAAGTGATTCTTATCACAAAATTTATTTTAAAAACTTAAAAGTTTAAAAACTGAAAAACATAGAGGGACCTTTAGAAATCAAATTTGGTGACAAACCATTAAAAGGCATTGGATGAAATAAATCAGGAGAGAAAATGCTACAGGAGGTAAAAATATACAGTCACATTTACTAATTACCTCTTTTTTGTTTTTAGTTCACTATCTAAAAGACAAAGAACAAAAGATATCCTAACAAAGGACTACAACTATTTCTGTTTACTTTGTACCTATCACTGAATATTTTATTTTGAGAAGTTAAGTAGGCTTGCCTAGTACAAAGTAAGATATAATCAGTACTCTTAAAATTTTATTACTAGAGAAAAATAAAATAATTACTAATAACTTTAATTTATTATTTTTAATTAAAAGAATCTATTAATTTAATAATAATTTGGAGCAATTGTTTAATCTGTATTTGGACATGTAATGGGATTGCAATACTTAAATTTGTATATTAATTTCATATTGATGCTTCTAATCCTAAATAAATAAAGAATTGAAGGTGTCTGTGGCAGGGTCAACAATGTTCATTCCCATTACTTTAAATTAGACCAAAGTGGTTCTTTCCTGTATTCTATAACTGTGTAGAATGATATGAAGATCATCTGCATTTAGATATTTTCAAATAACTGCTTTTATTGATTTCTTAAATATTTAATGACTCTAACTAAAATTCCACTTTGGAAACAGTAATAACATTTCACAACTATTGGATCAGAAGACTATTTTTTAAACACCAAAGTACGATGAATTATTTGGTTTGCAAAAACAACATAAAATAAATTTAGCAGCATGACAATTAGCTTACTCATCTTTCTTCCATATTCCCTTACAAACAGAGAATAATTTTAAGGACATTAAAAAAGCAGCAGCAAATTTTCAATATCGTTTTTCTATGCTAATAGTAAAACAACAACAAAAAAATCTAATTAATTCAGGCTTGCTGCAGAAGCAGCACAGAGAAATTCTAAACAGGGTGTTAATAAACAAATGCCTAGCCTTGTAAAAGTGTCAGTGTGATCTATAATAAGGACAGGAAAACTGTGAAGAAGGCCACAAGCCTAGGCCTTCATTAACCCTGTATATCACTCCTGCTTCAGTCTCTAGATGAAAATGGGACCAAAATGAACAAATGGTAGCAAAACTCATGAAGGTTTATGAAAGATATAAATAAACTGTGCTGCCTCGCTATATCAGAGGCAGTATGAAGCTATAAATTTAACATCATACCTGGAGCAAATAGCAAATATTAAAATTGTAAGTGTCTAGAGTCAGGAATGAGAAAGAGACAGTATAATCAGGAAACACTCTATGTTAAATTTCACCATTGTAAAACTTTCCAAGTTTTCACATGAGATTTCTTGGGGTGGGTATTCAAATATATTTGTACAATGCCAAATTTAATAAAGATTTTACTTTTTGAGGTAATAATTTTATTTGTTTAATCCTATGTAATTATAAGGTAATATGCAAATTGTCCCCTCACCAGGGAGTTCTATCAGAGTTTGACCAGGGGGTAGGGCCAGTCCACCAACTGCCCAGGGCCCTTCCCCACAGCTGGCCCTGCCCTATTGGCCCACCTCATCCTGATCAGAGCAGGCTGACCAGACCCCACCCATGCATGAATTCCTGTTCTGGGCCTCTAGTAGTTAAATAAAAGTCAATAAATCTTACCAAGTAACAAAATTATGTTACCTAAACTTCCAATTCACAAGCTAATGAGAACTTCATTAATTTAGTATCATCTCTATATTGGAAATGTGACATATATGATCAGGAAGCATGAGACTATGGGAATTAGGATACATTGCGAAAACCAGGAATTCTGAAAAAGAAAAAGTTTTTAGCCCAGAGACCCTCCACAGACCCAGGGAGTAATGAATTGTTTCTGGGACCAAGTTGTGAGCCCAGAGAATTTCACACTATATATGCAGATTGTACCTAATTTTTTACTGGACAGTATAGTGAACAAGTCCTTTGAGGTGGATGTTTTGGTTTTAAGGATGAATTTAATTAACAGATTTATCTCTTTGTTGTTATATATGGGCATAAGTCACCTGATAAAATAATTAAGATGTACACATTTTAATAGCATGAAAAAAAAAAAAAAGAGGGCATAGAAGACTCCTGCTTTCAACCTGTCCCATTATGTATGAAACTATGTTTGCAAGGACGGCATCATTCTCTCAATGTCTGAGATGCCGACCTATAAATATGGATGGCGCTGTTCTGTCAACTTCATTGTAATCAACACTTTGTTTTTCCACCCGGATACTTCCAGATTGATTGTGGCATTTCTGTGTTCAATTGCTCTAGCTTTAGTGTTATTTTGCTTTTGTCTCCAATAGTCAACAGCTGCAACTGTAGAAAACTGATCTTGATATCTCAGAGACCAAAAAGAGCCTGAATTACCTAAAATATACAGTTCATCATCCCACATGCACAATCCCAGCAGCGGAGTTGAGAACTGATGGGTATGATAATATAAAACCCAGCTTACATGCCCTTGGTCGAGACAGCTTCTCAGACATATTGACCTTGAGGCTAGCATTTCTCAGATTGCACCCATATCTTCTTCCTTGAATTCTTCTCTCTGTCCTTCTACCTGCAGTCCTTTACTGGCTTTGTTTGGAAGCACTTCCTTGATGAAGCATGTGCACAGGTCCTGGCCCAGGGTCTAATTTGGGGAGCCCAAACTAAGACACTTAAAACTCGGAGTTTTAAATGACTGCATTTGAACATAAAACTATTTATTATTAGGTGTATCTCCCCAACTCTAGGACCACATATGTTCCAAAAATGAAATAAAATGTATAACTTCATACTATTGCTTTTAAAACTGGGTAATATATTTTACTTGTATTTATGTGTTTCTTTGTTTTACAGAGATTCATGATTCCTCTACCATTTATAAGATACTAGGGGCCTGGTGCACAAAATTCATGCACTGGGGGGGGGGGGATCCTCAGCCCAGCCTGCCCCCTCTCACATATTGGGAGCCCTTAGGGAGTGTCCTACTGACAGCATAGGTCTGCTCCCTGCTCCCTTTGGGGAGCAGGCCTAAGCCTCAATCTGACCTCCATTTGTGGGAGGCGACCAGGCTAATTAGGGCAAGCCATCAGGCCCATCACACCACTGCTGTAGCCACTGCCAGTCACCGCAGCCACCAAGGTGTTTTCATCAACACAGACTCCAGTCCCTTCATCATGAAAAAAATCACAACTTTCTTTAGGCATTTTCAAGATGTGTCTTTCATATGATATGATATTTCTTTCTTTCTTTCTTTCTTTTTATCCTCACCTGAGGATATGTTTCCATTGATTTTTAGAGAATGTGGAAGAGAAGGGAAAAACAGAGAGAAACAAAAAAATGAGAGGAACACTTTGATTGGTTGCCTTCTGCGTATGCCCTGACCTGGGCCCCGGCCAGGGAGGAGCCTGCAACCTAAGTACATGCCCTTGGTCAGAATTGAACCCAGACTCTGCAGTCAGCAGTCTGAGGCATTATGCACTGAGCCAAACTGGCTAGGGCAGGATATGACACTTCTTAGCCCTCCAGCAGTGGACCTTCATTTTTTTTTTTCTCCAGGAGTGTGGTGGGAAAACCCTAGGTTGTCTTTTTGTATTCTTATTACCCAAGTTACTAAGAATATTACCAGTGGCATACAAGGAGCTTAGCCAATGAGCATTAAGAAAAGGTGTTTCCTCTGTAGTTCACTCTGATCACCCGTTCCACCCCTACCCCTCCAATCCCAACTCCACCCTTGCCCAGGCCTGTAGCCTCTGGCCTAGGCTGCAGGCCTGGGCAGAAGGCCTCCAAGCCCCTCCTATCACCAGCTTCACAGAGCCCAGACCTCTGCAATCACAAGCTCTGATCCTGCCTCCTGCCATTGCTGGCTCTTCTCTTGTCCCACTGGCAGCCTCTGACCAAGGCTGCAGGCCTGGGCAGAGGACCTCCAGACCCCTGTTTTGATGGCTCCACCAGTGCACAGACCCCTGCAACCCCAGGCTTCACCTCTACTCCTTCGATCACTGGCTCTGCAGAGCCCAGGCCCCTATGATCTCCAGCCTTGACCCTGCCCAGGCCTGAGGTCTCTGGCCCATCCTTATGCCTGGGTAGGGCACCCTCATACCCCTCCAATCACCGGTTCTTCCCCTGCTCCCACCGATCACCAGCTCTGCCCTTGCCCATGCCTGAGGCCTCTGGCAAAGGCCTCTGGCCTGGGCAGAAACCCCCAGCCCCCTCTGATCGCCTGTTCAGCCCTTTGGGCCCCCTGCCTCCCCTGCCACCTGCCTGGCTAACAGATGGTGGGGCTGAGCCACACTGATGCCGCCATCTTGTGGCTATGGGCATTGCCATCTTTGTGATGCCTAATTTGCATATTACTCTTTTATTAGGTAGGATATGAAAGCTCTTACAACTATATAATACATTACAAAAAACCATAAAAAGATTTTTAGTTACATCTTTCACTTAGTTTTTTCCTTGTCTTTCCATGGCTTCATAGCATAGCTCAATCCTTTTTTGAAATATTAATAACTAGGGGCCTGGTGCACAAAAATTTGTGCACTCGGGAGGTCCCTCAGCCCGACCTGTGCCCTCTCGCAGTCTGGGACCCCTCTGGGGATGTCCACCAGCTGATGTGCCTGGTCAGTCTGGGTGAGGGGCTGATGGCTATTTGCAGGCTGGTGAAGCCCCCTAGTGTGGACCCTCACCCCATTGGAGTGTGGCCAGCCTGGGTGATGGGCTGAGGGCTGTTTTCAGGCTGCACACAGCCCCTTCAGGTTTTGGGTCCCTACTGGGAATCCTAGGCTGTCTGGGTGAGGAGCTGAGGGCCATTTTCAGGCTGCCCACAGCCCCTTTAGGTTTTGGGTCCCTACTGGGGAGCTTGAGCAGCCTGAGTGAGGAGCTGAGGGCTGTTTTCAGGCTGCCCACAGCCCCTTCAGGTTTTGGGTCCCTACTGGGTACCTGGCCAGCCTGAGTGAGGGGCTGATGGCTGTTTTCAGGCTGGCCAAACCCCCCAGTGGGATCTCTCACCCCATTGGGGTGTGGCTAGCTTAGGTGAAGACGGACTGAGGGCTGTTTTCAGGTTTTCAGGCTGCCCACAGCTCCCATTGACCAATGTCCCAGCAAGGTTGGCTGGAAGCAGGTTTCTGGGGTTTATTGATCTTCTATAATTGATACACTATTCCTTTAAGCTGAGGCCTAGGCAGGTAATGAAGCCTTCTGTCTGCTTCAGCTCTGTGGCTTCTATAATTGAAAGAATGTTGCCTTAGTAGACACACCCAGGCCTGCTGTTTGCTTTAGCTCTGAGGTTTCTATAATTGAAACAATGTTGCAAATATGTTGCCTGGAGCACAGAGAGGCCCCGCCAGCTGAGAGACTGTTTACTCCTGGTGCAACGGAAGCCTACTGTTTACTCCAGCTCTGTGACTGCCGGCCTCCATCTTGGCTGGGTTAATTTGCATACAGCTGCTCTGATTGGTTGGTGGGCATGGCTTAGGCATCCCGTAGAAACAGTCAATTTCAATATTACTCTTTTATTAGATTAGATAATCCATTGCTTAGATATAACAATTTATTTAACTATTCTCCTACTGAAGAATGGTTACTTCAACATTTTGACATCCATAAATAAAGCTGCTATAAATATCTGTATACTGATTTTTAGATGCATATAAGGTTTCAATTCCTTTGGATAAATACTGTTCAGTGTGATTTCTTAATTGTTTGATAAGAGTGTGTTTGCTTGTGGAAGAAACCACCAAACTGCCTTCCCAATAGGCTTTACTATTTACATTCCCACCATCAATAAATGAGAGTTCCTGCTGCTCCACATCCTGACCAGCATGTGGCATTGTCAGTGCTACAGATTTTGCACATTCAGACCAGTGTACTGACATGTAGTTGCTTTAATTTGCTTTTCCCTTATGACACATGATGTGTCTTTTCATATTTTTTAATGTCATCTGTATATTTTCTTTACTAAGGTGTATATTAAGGTCATTGGCCCATTTTTTTTGTTGGGTTGTTTGTTTTATTATTGTTGGGTTTTTAAGTTTAATATTTTGTTATATCTTTTTAAATTTTTTTTATTGATTGATTCTAGAGGGATAGAAGAAGGGGAGAGAGAAAGAGAGAAAAACGTAGATTTGTTGTTACATGTATTTATGCATTATTTGATTGTTTCTTGTATGTGCCCTCACAGGGGATCAAATCCACAACCTTGGCATATCAGGATGTCAGGACAATGCTCTTACCCACTCAGTTACTTGGTCAGGTTCTTATTATTGAGTTTTAAGAATATATATATATATATATATATATATATATATATATATATCCCTTTATCAAATGTGTCGTTCTCAAATATTTTCTCCCAGTCTGTAACTTGTCTTGTCATTCTCTTGAGATTGTATTTCACATAGCAGAGGTTTTAATTTTAATGAAGTCCAGCTTATTGATTATTCCTTTCATAGACCATGCTTTTGGGGTTGTATTTAAAAAGTCATCTCCAGCTTCCCATCAAGATGTCAGCACTGATGAAGGCAGTACTTGTATCCTCCCACACAATATCAAACTTACAACTAAACTACAGAATCACCATCACTCAGAACCACCTGAAATCTAGCTTAACAGAAGTTCTACAACTAAGGATATAAAGAAGGATCCATGTGGAGACTGGTCGGAAGGGCTGAGACTCGATGTGGAAAAGGCTAGTCCCATGCCCATCTGTAGCAGATAAAAATCTGGAGGGGTATCTCTACTGTGGAGATCCCCCCAAAGAGCAAGGAGTTTAAGCCCCACACCAGGCAACCCAGTCCAGGTTCTGGTGCTGGGAAGAGAAGTTCCCATAAGTTCTGGTTGTAAAAACCAGTGAGGATTGTGGCTTAGTGAGATGGAGAGATGCTGGAGTCTCAGGCTTTCCTCTTAAAGGACCCAAGTGGGGACTCATTCAAACTATTTCCTCTGAGCTCCAGCACTGGTGCAGCATCTCAAAAAGATAAAAGTATCTAATCTAATAAAAAAGTGACATGCAAATTGACACAAGCCATTCCCACCAACCAATCAGGAGCTGATATGCAAATTAACTCTCAAGTAAGATGTCGGGCGGCCACAGAGCTGGAGTTGCCCTCGGCAATGGAGGAAGCCAGGGTCCTGCGGGCCCTGAGCTCTACTCAAGGCTACAAAGTTTCAATTATAGAAGATAAACCCCAGATACCTGCCGGGCTGGGACCTTGGGTTGCCAGGGCAACCCAGGCTTCCAGCGGGGGACCAGGGAACAAAGTTTCAATTATAGAAGTTAAATAAATCCCAGATAGCTGCTTCTATCCAGGCACCTCAGTAGGGACCTGAATCCCATGGGGGCTGTGGGCAGCCTTTAAAGGGCCCTCAGCTCCTCACCCAGGCTGGCTAGGCACCCCAGAAGGGACCCGAACCCTGAAAGGGATGTGGCCAGCCTGAAAACGGCCATCAGCCCCTCACCCAGGCTGGCCACACCCCCATGGTGTGAGGGTCCCCACTGGGAGGCTTGGCCAGCCTTCAAACAGCCATCAGCCCCTCACCCAGGCTGGCCAGGCATACTAGCAGGTGGACATCCCCCAAGGGGTCTCAGGCTGTGAGAGTGCACAGGCCAGGCTGAGGGACCAGCCCGAGTGCACAAATTTTTGTGCACCGGACCTCTAGTATATAATAAATACATATCAACAGATAAATCTAAAAAAAAATAAACAAACAAGTTCAACAGAAGCACTCATAAATACAGAGAACATTTATGATGATTGCCAGATGGGAGGGGGTTTGGGTGATTGGGTGAAAAAGGTGAAGGAAATAAGAAGTACAGATTGGTAGTTACAGAATACTAATGGGATGTAAAGTAAAACATAGGGAATATAGGCAGCAATATATTATTTACTACGTATGGTGTCACATGGGTATGAGTTTATCGAGATGATTACTTTGTAAGTTATATGATGTCTAATAACTGGGATGTACACCTGAAACTAATATAATATTGTATATCAACTAACTGAAATATTAAAAACATTTAAAATAAAAAAAACTAAATAGATAAATAGCAATTAAAAATAAGTAAGTAAAAAGTCATCTTCATATCCAAGGTCATCTATATTTTCTCTTATGTTATCTTCTAGGAATTGCATAGTTCTGCTCCTGAGAAAATACAAAAGCTATACTTTCTGCAGCTAAGTTTCCTACTCCAATAATGTAGATATTTCCAAAACAAAATAGTATAAAAAATTTGAGAATTATTGTAAATTATGTGATACAAATAATAATTCTCATAATTACCAAAGAAAATTAATAATGAGTCTTGGTATTCAAGACAATGTCATTAAACATCTGTCCACAAGGAATTATACAGAGAATGAAGACCTAATCTTCCAAAATTTTGCACAACTTCACCATTTAATTGTTATTAAGAAACTTTCTACTTTTTGAAGCTCTGGGGTATATTATAATCTAAGAAAGACTAAACAAAGAAACAAAAAATGTATTTGGGACATACTCTGCTATTTCAGGCAGCCATTCTAAGAGAAAATTACTAAGACATGCTGAATTGTATTACAAAATAAATTGACAAGAAATGGATAAAACACACCAATATTTTAAAAAATTATCTAAGAACACAATAATGTGGCATATTACTGATTGCCAGTTAATAAAATTGTTGGGTATATTTCTATTTGACTCCTAATGAATATCCCCAGTGATCTGTAGAAAATGATCAATATATTTATCCTTTTAAAAATAAAAATGTTTTTAATAATCCTTTCAAATTATAATAAAAATTATTGGAAATATTATGCATCAATTCTACTTGTGCTTCTAAAATAATTGCAAGGAATTTAAATGAAGTTCTATGAAATGTTAATACTAACAACATTCATCATTGAGAGGGCAATGGCAGAATTGATAGTTGTGTTATTATATATCCTTTAAAAATGGGATTTAATTGAAAAACAATTCTAATGAAAGATTGGTAAATTATCAAACTAACAGGACTATAAATTGCCATCTGGCACAATTTTCCAATTATAAGTACATACAGCTACATTAAAAAAATGGTTGGTTATGAGTAATATTATGTGAGTGAATGTAAAAAATTCTATCTAAACTAGATCTCTTCTTTCTTGATTGTTTATCTCCTTATATTTCAGTGAAATAGTGCAACACATGCAAGTAAATTCAGTTATTACACTATTACTCAAATGATCCTAATTAACACATTGGTGCAATTTAGAATGCAATCAAAATATAACCATGAATATTCTAGCTTTGTGAGTTTAAGTTAGAACCTTCTCTAAATATTCTTCTTATAATTTATGAATAACCTAATAAAATATAAAAGTAGAGCAAGAACTACCTATGTGAAATAATGAAAACTTTCACATTTCAGCTACCCATCATCAGATATATATATATATATATATATATATATATATATATATATATACATAACCATTTGATGGTCACATGGACTAATAATTCTGCTTTGAGGAAAATACTAAGTTTGTTCAATTGACCTATAAAAACAATTCTGAGAAAACATGGAAAACAAAATATAAAGTCATATGAGAAGGGTACATATAACATTCAAAGTTTTATCCAATAATTAAAAATAAGAGTCCCACAATATCTAACTACAAAGACTTTGGTTGTTTGTAGGTATTAAATAATCTATTTTGCTCAATAAAAGGGAAAATAAATATCAACTTCTAGAATAACCATAAAAAAATTGGCCTTATAGAAGATAGATTCTTTCCAAAACATTTTCCTGGCACCATATACACTCCTTTTCTATTGTCCAGAATATAATTTTAAAGGATTTACTCAAGAGCACAATAAGAGCCTAGAACCCTAAATATGCTGGCTCTCATGTTTACAAGTCTCTTCCATTTGATTTTGATTTTTTTTATTCACCTTCTCCTAAAAATTCTGTATTGACCAGTTTGGATTTGGTGGAAAAACAGATAAAACATATGAAAGCGGTGACTGCAAGTGTGTATCACTTACCATACATTACCCCAACCTAAGACAAGCTTATCTTGAGCCTTCCCCACCCCAATACAGAATTTTTTAAATGAAGAGGATCTTACAATTTTCTTAATCTTCTTCAGTCAGGCAAATAAGATTTGGCAGAAATGGATCCAAACCTTGTTCATGGATAACATCACACAAGAATATGTTTGTAAATGATAATTGAACTTGCAGAGGTGAGAGAGAGAAAATACCCTAACCTTAAGTGGCAATCATAGCTGAACATAAATTTCAAAATTATTTATCTTCAGGTACAATACCTTCTAAAACTTACCGTATGACATTTATCCCCTTAACTGCCCTCCTCAAGTCTGACTGGCTTCAAAAAAGACCAAATTTATTCCATTTAATCCATGGCCTTTAATAAATAAATCTTGAGAACAGAGTAGTGTAATAATTGCATAGGATATGTCAGCCCTGAAAAGAACCTCCATTCCTGGGAGGATGGAATAATAAAGGACATACTACCTCAGTGCCATTACTCACTTTCATTTTTCATTCTTCACTTATCTATTTTATTTGAGAAATTTTAGCTAATGCAATAGTGTATGAAATAATACAGTAATCATTATTAGTGCTGAACAAGTCTATGTAATTCAAATCACTTGCAAATACAATTATCCTATTCTTTAAAGTTGATAAATCTCCCTAAGGTTAAACTAGATAATTTGCTCCATAACAATCTAATTCAAGACTCCCTATTTTTTTCATTCTCAAATAAAATGTAAATCTTCTAAAGGTAATTTTTATGACTTACATAATTTAAGGAGTTATTTTTGTATCTTCTGTGGCACCTCCAACATTATTGAATAAATGGTTTCCCTTCGTCTATAATTGTTATATTTTATCAACTAATATCCTAACTAAAATTTTAATGACTACACAGCACAACAAAAATAATGTGCACTTAGAGGCAACATCCTCAGCTGCTACAAAGGGTATAAATGTGTGCACACATGGACACACACACATATGAGCATTACAAAATATATAACATGTAATTCCATTAGAAATATATTGTGTATTTGCATAACATATAGTATATGTTCATCTATAATAATAAAAGCATAATATGCTAATTAGACAAGACAGCTGAATGAACTTCTGGATGAAGAAGGGCTGCGAGGGCTGACCCCTGCACAGATTTCATGCATCAGTCCTCTAGTATAATACAATGCCATGTAATCTACACATATAAGGAGGTAATATGCTAACTGCCCATGGTGATCCACGGTAACAAGCTATTTGCATATTGATGCGTGCACAGCAGGGAGCAGGCGGCTGGAGCCAAGTTCCTGAGGCTCTGAGGAGAGCGCCTGACAGGAGCCCAGACTGCAAAGAAAGAAACAGCCACAGAGAGCTCTTCCAGTCCCCCTGCAAGGACACATCCCCAGGGGTTAGGGAGGCTGACTGGATGGGAGAAGACCTAGTCTCAGAGGTAGCTGCAGCCCGCACCTCCGGCTCCCTATCTCTTCCCCCGCCACCCCTGCCAGGGGCGCCCACAACAGCAGCACTCTGGCTCAGAGATACCCAGGGCCCACAGCCCTACGCTGCGGCTGCCGGCCTCCTCCTCTGGGGCAGGGTACGCCTCTCCTTCCTACAGCTCCACACTCAGGTGGAGGCAGGCCTGAGCAGCCCCCCAGGCTCAGCCCCTTCCTCCACAACAGCAGCAGCGCCATCTCCGCAATTGAAGCATGCTGAACCTCGCTGGGCACGGCTAAACCTGCCCTCCTAGCCTGCCTGGCTTTGTCCTAGCTTGGCCCCCACCCGCTCCAAGAGATTGGAGCCCCGCTCTGAGCAACTGCAAAACAGCCACCTACAATTTAAAGAATGGCGCCAAGCAGGGGTGGGGGGGGGGGTTGACAGTTACTCCCCTTTCAGCTTTGCTTAATGCCCCCTAACTCCCTGCCCCACACCAGTGCCTCCAGGGATGACCACCACTTCAGGGCTGCTGGCCAGAGCCCGCCCCTCTGAGGCCTGTGGAACCCTCTGCAACGCTTCCATAACTATAGTCCCAGGACACAATCATGCCCTCCTCCCCTAATCAGCACCTGCTACCTGTGAGGGTACCTGTGGGCAGCTGAGGGTGAGCATGCTAACAATGGGAGCAGTTGGGGGCAATCAGGCCAGTGGGGGGGGGATGTTTGGGGGCAAGCAGGCTGTCAATGGGGGGCAGTTGAGGGTGATCAGGCTAGAAGGGGGTGCAGTTGCGAGCAATCAGGCTGGCAGGCAGAGTGGTTAGGAGCCAGCAGTCCTGGATTATGAGAGGGATGTCCGATTGCCGGTTTAGGGATCGGACCTAAACCGACAGTTGGACATCCCCCAAGGGGTCCAAGATTGGGGAGGCCAGGCTGAGGGACCCCCCCTGGCAAAAATTTCATACACCGGGCCACTAGTATACCTTAATTCTGTTATAAACCATCATGTTGACTTTTAAATTGGGGCAATAAAACCCACAAAGGTGAAATAGTTGACTGTTGAAACTCAATGCTAATTGAGGTCAAGTTTGTTAGTCTCCAAATATTAAGTTCTTTTTCCCAGACTTCGTGATTTAACAGTGACTTTCCCTTAAATTTGCATTTCCCTTGTATTCTCTGCTTTCCTATTCTCCTGTAAACCTATACCATTTATCACTTTCTATTGCAACAAATAGCGATTAAACTACATGTCTGTTTTGACAACTTCCTCATACATATATTACCTCAAAACTT
This sequence comes from Murina feae, assembly GCA_004026665.1. NCBI lineage: Eukaryota > Metazoa > Chordata > Mammalia > Chiroptera > Vespertilionidae > Murina > Murina feae. The sequence goes on along the minus strand of PVJC01011461.1, from coordinate 27,537 downwards.
TCTAAGGTTCAAAGTTATCAAAGTATTAATACAATTTTAGAGCAAGGAGTAGATCATTAGAAACAGAAATAACCTCTTTGATTTATAATTGAAGAAAAAATATTTTTCACCCAAATCATATAGACAGTGACAAAGCAGAAACTAGTGTCCTTACTTCTCAACTTTCTGTGTTGCGTTCTTTCATCTACATTGATTGAGATGGCTATTTTAAAGTCAGCCTAATTTTTGCTATTACAAAGGCATAAAAGCTTAGGGAATGAAGCTGACTGAAACTTTGAGAAAGTTTGGTATCTTTAAACTTGTTCCATAAAATTATGTAAGCTCAGCCTTATGTTGGTTACCACAGAAGTGATTTATTGAACTTTCCCTTAAATGTTCCTTACCTTCTTTGTGTGCATGTAATACAGTTATTTTGTAGTACCCTAAAGGGTAAACAAGGAATCTGAGAATTATTCCACTACGGTGAGAATATTATATTTTCATCTTTAACCAAAATATAAGAAGCAATATATTACATAAATATGTTTTCTTTTAAATAGCTACATAACTACTAAGCTCATACTTGTGAATCAAATATAAATGTATGGATAGAATATGTAATTTAGAATATAGCTCATTAAAATTTGCCTAAGTTGAGTTTCCTTAACATATTTGAATGAAAGCTATTGAGAACTTATCATAACAGCCTCTTACTATTTCTGACAGTATAAAATGGTAGATTGTATCCTTAAGCAGGTTTTATTATCTAGATATAGTGAAAATGTATCAAAATAACACTTTCTATATGCAATTTTCTCACATCAGCAATTGATTCAGTAATTTATTTTAAATTCTTTTGTATAGCATGGACAATTTATTAGGATTGTTTTATGTTTGTAACTTTGAAAACATAAGATAGTTAGAAATGAATATGTTAACATTTTTATATGCTTTAGAGTAACCAGGAAGATAACAAAAATAGTTCTCTGGAGCTCTAAGACATAAAATCACTTCTGGTAACAACACGGTGCAAAGGTTCTATAACCTTTGTAACATAAGAGGGATTACATTTTCTCACGTATGAATTATTTCTATACAATTTCTTTAAAATACAGTATTAAAATAATCACTCCTTTGAACTTACAGGCCTGTTTTTCTAATCTTATTGTTTTCTGACATATTTTTTTAAAGTCAGTATTAGCATATAATTATCATGTCATATTTTGTTTTCTGTTTACATTTTATTAAATTTCTACTTACATGCTTTCAAAATGTAGAGACACATTTTTTTCAATCCTCACCTAAGGATATGTTTTTTTAATTTATTTTAGAGAAAGAGGAAGGGAGAGGGAGAGAGAGGACCAAGAAAGGCGGGGGGGGAGAGAGAGAGAGAAACATCCTTAGATCCATAGGTTCTCCAACCCAGGCCCCATTCTGAAACTCAGGTATGTCCCCTGACTAGGAACCAAAATGCACCCTTTTGGTGTATGGGAGGATGTTCCAACCAGCTACTGGCCAGGGTGGAGACAACCAGTTTTAGCAACAAGAAAAGATGATAGAAGATTCATAGGGGTTAATACGATGAAAATAACTAAAATACTTAAATTCAGAAGGCAGTGGGTTTCTGCAGCATGTTACAAACTTGATTTGCATTATTTTTCATTTACATGAGACTTGTCAGTAACAACAGCACATTCAAAGTATTATCTCATTTAATTCTTCTAAGTACCAAATGGCATATTTAAAATTACTTTTTTATATTTAATATATGAAGAAACAGGTTCACAGAAGTTAAACAAACTGACAATGTTTTCAAGACAGGCTCTTACATGAAACAATTAGTTCATCTTCAGCTGCCTAAGTTTTCACCCAGACTTACCAAACAATTATGAGCTTCTGAAGACAAGTCTTTAATAGTCTACATGCAAGAAGAAATGTACATATAACTTATTGGTGGCTGTATTTAATATTATTCTACTTTTATTTCCTATATTTATTCATAAATTGTTATTGATTATGTTTTTTTCTACTGTGTTGATTATGGGGGAAACACACACACAAATGAGTAAAAAGGTTAACTGTCCTTGGAAAGGTCACAGTCTGCAGTGAGAGCTGTGCATAGTAGCATCCATTCACAGTACAAGGTAGGTCCTGGGAGGTTGCGTAGATAGTAATTGAGGCTAACAAGAGTTATTCTCCATGATTTCACATCTTTGAACTAGGAGGAGAGGAAGTAAGTACTTGGGTTATGTTGGAAATGCATATTTACAAGGCAATTATAGAATTAAGGTCAGAGAAGTGTAGAAATGGAAGGACCTAAGAACAGAGTTTTGTTTGTTTGTTTTTTGACTGACATGTCCACAACCTGCAGGAAAGAGTAAGCCCATAGCTGTAGGGATGGTGAGGTTGATGATTAGGATTATTAATGGACTGTTAAACTAGAAAAAAAATTAAGGAATTGAAGGGAATCATAAAGTTGATGAGCTTTCAAAAATAAGGACTGAAAGAGGAAGAAGGATAGAGTAGGAGGAAAAATTCAGAATTCTAGAAATCTGAGAATGAGAACTTTAGGATGAGAAAAATGAAAAGGCTCTGGGTATAAATGATCATATGAAAGAACTGCTTAAGAAACACTAAGGCCAATTTTGGAATATAAATCAAAGGACCATGAAGCTAATATTTAATATTTGAGTTCATAGAGAGGATGTTGAAATAATCATGATAAATAATCAGTATAATTAAATAAAATTTTTAGAATAGCTACAACATTCCAGAAGAGACACAAATGTGTAAAGTAATTACTCAATTAGTCAGGTGCATTTATTCCCTTAATTGTTCACCTAATGAATATTAGTGGAGTTCCTACCATAAGCCTAAGACTGACAAAAACTGGATATCATGGTGTAAGCAAAGCAGAGATGGTACCTGTCCCAACCAAACTTAAACTCTAGTAGGGTAGACACATAAGAATAAGAAGCATGCAAAAAATTATGTATCAAGATAACTTGATTAGTAACAAACATCTCTAACTTTTCATTAGTGTAGCCCAATAAATATTATTTTCTTGTTCCTACTATATGTCCAAGAGAGTTTGGGAATGATTCTCTTTCTAACAATTTTATAAAGTGGTTGAGATTACAGACTTTATTATATACTAGTGGCCCAGTGCACAAAATTTGTGCACGGGGAAGGGGGATGTCCCTCAGCCCAACCTGCATCCTCTCCAATCTGGGCCCCTGGGGGGATATCTGACTGCCAGTTTAGGCCCGATCCCTGTGGTCCTAAACCAGCAGTCGGACATCCCTCTCGCAATCTGGGACTGCTGGCTCCTAACCGGTTACCTACCTGTTTGCCTGATTGCCCCTAACCACTATACATGCTGGCCTGTTCATCCCCAACTGCTGCCCCTGGCCTTCATGCCCCCATCTTCCCCTCCACCAGCCTGATTGCCCCAAACTGCTCCCCCTTTCCATCCTGTTCACCCCCAAGTGCCTCCCCTTGCCAGCCTGCTTGCCCCCAACTTCCCCCTCTTGCTAGCCTAATTGCCCCCACCCCCCCACCCCCCGCTGGCCTGCTTTCCATCAACTGCCATCCCCTCCTGGTCTGATCGCCCCTAACCTTGGCCCTGTCACCATGGTTTTGTTTGGAAGGATGTCCAAAAGGTCTCACAGTCTAATTATCATGTTACCCTTTAATTAGTATAGATAGAGAAAACTAGTATAACTAAAGAAAAAGTGCTGAAATCAGACACAGGCAAACTGACTTCAGAGCTCCCAATTATATTTAACACATATAATTCTTTTCAGGTAAAGGTTTCCTAACATGTTGGATCATAGACTCAAGTTCTTCATGGAAAATCATTTATATTGTTTATAATGAAAACAAACAAACTTACAATTAAAAATGGGCAGAGTTGGGTGGTTCTCCAGTTAAGAGAGGATGAAAAATCTAAGGTCAATAGTCTTCACATTAAAAACTCAACATTTTTACATTTAGAATGGAGTTTGTAATTTTTAATTTGTACAATGTTATTTTATTTCAGTTCTAAACTGATAATCCTAGAGTAGTAGTCTCCAAAGTGTTCATATAACATAATATAGAATATAACCCTTCCAAAATTAAATGATGTAGGCTACTATTGTACCAGAAATCAGCCTTACTTAAATAGGATTGAATGGTTGCATTAGGGAATGGAAGGAGGAAAAAGATTGGAGAGAGAAAAGAAATGTTTTTGTGAAATTATAAATTTTATTTATTTTTTTTGTTAGTTTTAAAGTGTGAATTTAAGGTCAAACAAGCCTTTGTTAATTATGCATAGAAATGACTAGTACAATTCAAACTCTAGTTAATTGTCATTTAATTGTTTATTTTATTATTATACACTAGGGGCCCGGTGCACAAAAATTTGTGCACTCGGGAGGTCCATCAGCCCAACCTGTGCCCTCTCACAGTCTGGGGTACCTGGCCAGCCTGGGTGAGGGACTGATGGCTGTCTGCATGCTGGCCAAGCCCGCCAGTGGTGTCCCTCACCCCACTGGGGTGTGGCCAGCCTGAGTGATGGGCTAAGGGGCGCTTTCAGGCTTTCAGACTGTCCACAGCTCCCATTGACCCAATGTCCCAGCAAGGCTGGCTGGAAGCAGGCTCTTGAGGTTTGTTTATCTTCTTTAATTGATACACTGTTTCTTTAAGCTGGGGCCTAGGCAGTTAACAAAGCCTCCTCTCTGCTTCAGCTCTGGCTTCTATAATGAAACAATGTTTCCCTTAGAAATCAGGCCCGGCCTGCTGTTTGCTTCAGCTCCTAGGATTGAAACAATGTTGTAAATATGTTCCCTGGAGCGGAGAGAAGCCCAGGCGGCCTGCAAACAGTTTCACTCCTGCTGCAATGGAAACTGCCTGTTAACTCAGGTTCCTGAGTGCCGGCCTCTATGTTGGCTGGTTTAATTTGCATATAGTTGCTCTGATTGGCTGGTGGGCGTGGCTTGGACGTCCCGAAGGAATGGTCAATTTGCATATTATGCTTTTATTATATAGGATAAGGTTTTACATGCAATATGCATTACCTTGGAAAAGTAAATGAAATCAACTGAAATTGTACTTGTTCACAGTTTCCCTTTCCTCTAGAAATTATTAGTGAAAACAGACTATTATGTAAGACTAAGTTAATGTATGTCTATATGTCCTTTTTTCTTCTTCCTTTCCCCAGTATTCTAGGTTGTGTGCTTATCTTTCAATAATAAATATTAATTTTAAAAGACCACACAAATGGATTTGAAAGCTTTAGTTTAGGTAAGTCGGGAAATCCTAAATATAGTATTTGCCATAGCCACAGAGTGGCTTAGCTCTGCTCTCTGATGCCTTTCATATATTTCTAGTTGTCATGGTTTCCTGCCTATCATGTTCATAACAAGCATCCAAAGAAGAAATGCTGTAGGATGATTGTTTGTCTAAGAGCATACATACAACTTAAGGCTTTTATTTCTGGCTCACTGACACCATTCACCTGAGCATAAAGAGTAAATGGTCAAACAGCAAATCTTATATTTATTCTTGTTTTGTAAATGTCAGGACCCTTTAACTTGGTATGTTTATTTTACACAGCTTGGTTTTCCTTCTCTTCCTTATGTTTTATCAAATCAGTGCCTCCTAGTGGTCAGTAAGCATCATAACACCACTTCTTGCATTGTCTTACTAAAGTAGAGATCGTCCAGCCTTAGAATTTTTTGACTTTAAGATAGTGCAAAAGTGGTAAGCATTGAGTAGGAATTGTACCAGAAGTTTGAATTTTCATGTTTTCCTGGGCTAGTTGTATGGAATATGATGCTGAGCAGTAGCAGCTAAGTGATTTTGCCCTGTATGATAATGTAAGTATTCTGAACACATACAAGGTTGGCTGGACTAAGTTGTGATGTTAAATAGGGTAGGTGTATTAAGTGCATTTTTTATTTATGATATTTTCAACTTTTGAGTGTTTATTGGGATATAACCCCATCGTAAGTTGAGGGGCATTTGTACACTTCATGTAGTTTGAATTTACATAGCTAATCTAGGACCCACAATATTTGACCCACAAATCATGTTGTTGTTTTAATCCTCACCAAATTATATGTTTTATTAATTTTAGCTAGAGGGAGAGAGAGAGAGAGAGACAGAGAGAGAGAGAGAGAGAGAGAGAGAGAGAGAGAGAGAGACAGGAAGGAAGAGACATTAAGAGAGTAATATCGATTGGTTGCCACCCATACATGCTCTGACTGGGGATCAGACCAGCAAACTTTTGGTGTATGGTAGGAGGCTCCAACCAACTAAGCCGCCTGGTCAGGACAACAATAGTTTCTTCAGTATCTGAGTCACTTTCCTATTCTATTGCAATTAAATTGTTGCATTTGTCTAAGAAAGAAAAGTATATAAATATGCTATCCACTTATGTAATACTTTCAACAATAACAATTTTAAAAAATGCTGTCTTATACAGGAGCCACTATCCACAAATGGATTTTTGAAGTCAAGTAAACATGAATTTAAATGAAATGAAACAAAATTAAAGCTAGACTAACAAGGGAGTTCTATTGCACACTGCTGGTTTCTCAGGCAAAGATAAAATTGTTAGGATATATATTAGTGTAGGAACTTATTAAGATTTTAAGTTAAACATTTTATATTATCCACGTCATGATCTCTAATTTATATTTATAAAACATTACTCTGTTTTAAAATGTTTTCTTCTTACTTTAAAACAGATGTTTAAGTTTGGAAACCACATGTCCTACTTTGAAAATCTGGACACCTGATTCTCAGTATATTTTTTTTCTCCACCTTTCTTCAGAGAGCATACAGAACTTTGAACTGGAAGTAGCAAGCAAGCAGAGTTACTTTTTAAATTGCAACCTCTCATTATTACTCCCTTATAACTAAAATAATATTTGTTCTCATTCACCTGCTTCTTAAGACATTTCTAGACTACATCACAGCAGCAATTTTAACTTTATATTTATTCATGTTCTTTACTATCATATATTTCTTTGAAACTGATGGTATATATGTATATACTAGAGGCCCAATGCATGAAATTCATGCAAGAGTAGGCCTTCCTTCCTCTGGCTGTCTGCACCGGCTTCTCTCTGGTACCCTTGCAGCCTGGCTTCATCAGGAAGGACGTACGGATGTAATCATAATTAGCATATTATAATTTTATTATTATACATAGTATAATACATTTATAATATCATATGTTACATATATTTATTTTTAGACTTGAATAGTTGATTCCTGCAAGAATAGGATTTCCTGAGCCAGAGCGAAGTAGAGAAAGGAGGGAAGCCTGCCAAGGCAGACTTCGCTTCCTTCTCTGCTGCTTTGCTTCCTCCCATCTCCGCTGCCTTGGCTCCCTCCCTTCTCTGTCACTTGGCTCTCTTCTGCAGTACTTGGCTTCCTTCTAGGCTGTCTTCAGTCTTTGCTCCGCATCTGTGTATACAAATTAACCACCATCTTGGCTGGGTTAATTTGCATATAGTCACTCTTATTGGCTAGTAGGCATGGCTTAGGTGTCTCAGAGTGATGGTTAATTTGCATATTACTCTTTTATTAGATTAGATAGTATGATACATTTATAATATCATATGTTACATATATTTATTTTTAGACTTGAATGGTAGTTTGGCTATTATAAAAAAATGCCTCTACATTTAAAAATATAAATTATATATTTAACTGGAGGACTGGTGGACAAAAATTTGTGCACTCGGGGGGGTCCCTCAGCCCAGCCTGTGTCCTCTCACAGTCTGGGACTCCTCAGGGGATGTCCACCTGCTGGCATGCCTAGCCAGCTTGGGTGAGGGCCTGATGGCTGTTTGCAGACTGCCCAAGCCCCCCATTGGGGACCCTCACCCCATGGGGGTGTGGCTAGCCTGGGTGAGGGAATGAGGGCTGTTTTCAGGCTGCCCACAGCTTCCATTGACTCAACGTCCCAGCAAGACTGGCTGAAACCAGGCTTCTGGGGATTATTTATCTTCTATAATTGAAACATTGTTGCCTTGACCAGAGGCCTAGGCAGGCAAGGAAGCCTCCTGTTTGCTTCAGCTCTGTGGCTTCCATAATTGAAATATTGTTGCCTTGAGTACAGGCTCAGCTGGCCTAGGCAGGCAGTTGCAATGGAAGCCTCCTGTTTGCTCTAGTTCTGTGGCTGCCATTCCCCATCTTGGCTGGGTGAATTTGCATACAGCCACTCTGATTGGCAGGGGGTGTGGCTTGGCTGGTGGGCGTGGCTTAGATGTCTCAGAGTGATGGTTAATTTACATATTACTCTTTTATTAGATTAGACACGCTGTGTAAAGTTATATTTTATTATTTATTAATATTTTATTTATATACAATGAAAATAAATGTGTGTGTGACATTTATTCTATTTCTGCACAAACTAAATATTTATCCATGCAAATTACTAGTTACCAGGCTACATTTTTGTGTTAGGCTATTTAGGTCTTATTGAAAAAAAATTAGGATCCCCAAATAGCCACTGCTTTGAATATACTCCAAGAGGACTGCTGAGTAGGGGGAGGTTATACACCAGTGCCCCCCCCCAAACTGGATTTACAGCTAAATTAGAGAGCACTCAACCTGAACATCCTTCTGAAGGCTATCTAAGCCAAAATATCATAACCAAGGGTGACAGAAGAAGCCACGTAGAGATTGGTCAAAAGAGACTCATAAAGGGAGGGTACCCATACTTGGATGTGACAGTGGCTGAAAAGCTGAAGGGATCTTATGGCTGCAGAACTCCCTCTCTATAGTAGATCCATGCCTGGATCCCCAGACCAGAGCAACAGAGTTGGGAAGAGGAGCCCGCATAGCACCTACTGGTGAAACTCAATGGGCATTCAGTCTGCCTGTGAGACTCAGCCCCACTCTCCCAAGAGAGAGAGCTCTGTTATTACTGCACAGCCTGGGGAGTTCACAGTGAGGACTCTGACTGCTGGTAAGGCCTGGCTGCCATACCCGGGTCCTGCAAAGGGGACTGCTAGCTACATACAGCAGGGACTTTAAAGGGCCCTCTATTTTCTGGAGAGGCTTTGGCAGAGACGCAGACAGTTACTAAATTGTATGGACTGGGAAAAAAGTCTGGTCTCCTCACCTCGAGAACACTGAGAGCGCTCCTACCTTCACCTATTGAGCCACTCAGTCTCTGCCATCGTGCTGAGTTCCGTGGTGCCAAGCTGGGATTTTCAGCCTGTCCTGTGGCAGCTAGCGGTACGGAGAGATTGACTGCAGCACAGGGCTGGGATCTTTGGCATCATCCTGTTTGGTTCGATGGTGTGCAGAGACCCAAGAGCCATGAAAAGCTAAGATTTTCAAACTGTGTCGCCCAAGAAGGCTTCTATCTGGAAGTTAGAAGGCCAATTGCTGGGTTCTGTAGCTATATTGTGGGGAAGCAAGTACAATCAACACTACAACTGTAGCCTGGGTTAACCCAGTATAATAAAGAAGTGGCTGCCCCAATTCTGCAGGCTTGTGCGCACCACGCCAAACAAGAGACTATTTGGATCAACCTTCCAACTCCTGGGTACCACTGTTGGGTGTAGTACTGTGTGGGGAAGAGAGAAGCTCAGTGTAAGGATATTAAAAGTATGAGACCCTCAGAGTCTACTGTCTGATATCAGGAAGAAGTACTTAGTACACCCCGCTCCCGCCCCGCCGAAGGCTTGGCTGGCATCATCCACAAAGAGAGGTTATTTTGATTTATCCCGCAAAGCCTGGGGAAACTGATCTTGCTCCTGCAGAGGAGACCACTGGGCTTCAGACCACACCAAGTTTAACCTAACTGGAACAAGTGGCATACTCAAAGGTAGATGCTAAAATGCACCACCGTCTGTTGGAAACACCCTACCTGGGGGGCAATCCCTGCATAGTGGGGGCACTCAAACACAGTGATTGAGGTTTACCTTTATAGTCACCCAGCCTGAAGGGTTAATCCCACCCATGAAAGGGCCAACAGCATTCAAGGCTCAACTAAAACAGGGGGTGTACATAACCTACAAGAAACATTCTGAGAGCACAAAGCTCAGATGAGATGGAAGATTGTGCCACTAAACTAAGGTGACCAGATGTCCCACTTTTGGTGGGACAGTCACGATTTTTAACAATTTGTCTCATATCTCGTGGTGTTTTAAAAAAGTCCTGACTTTTGGAAAGAGACATATGTACTACCCTTTGTAATATTTTAAGTAATAATAATAATAATAAAAGAACCCCCCGGTCAATGGTGTCCTGCTTTACCAATGTTAAAATCTGGTCACCTTACACTAACCCCATAAGAAACCTTCATCATAAAGCCATCATAACAACTGTGGGAGTCATAGCAAATCTAATACACAGAGACAAAATGGGGAGACAAAAAATTCTTGCAAACAAAGAACAAGAAAAATCCATCCCCCCCAAAAAAATAATTAAATAAAATGGATAAAATGGGAGCAAATAAAATACCAGATGCAGAGTTTAAAATAATGTTTACAAGGATGCTCAAAGACTTTAGGGGAAGAATGGATGATCTAGTGCATCGGTCACCAACCTTTTGGACTTCACAGACCACCAGTGGTCCACAGACCACCAGTTGGTGACTGCTGATCTAATGATAACTTAAATGAAGAGAAAGTAAGCATTAAAAAGGACATAGAAGCCATGGAGAATATCCAGTCAGAAGGGAACAATACAATATCTGAAATAAAAAATACACTAGAAGGAATCAATAACAAGTTAGATAAAACCGAGGAATGAATCAGTGAATTAGAGGAAAAGATAACAGGAAGCAACCAAGCACAGCATCAAAAGAAAAAAATAGCCCTGACTGATTTGGCTCAGTGGATAGAACGTTGGCCTGTGGACTGAAGGGTCCCAAGTTCAATTCCGGTCAAGGGCATGTACCTTGGTTGTGGGCACATCCCCAGTAGGGGTTGTGCAGGAGGCAGCTGATTAATGTTTCTCTCTCATCAATGTTTCTAACTCTCTATCCCTCTCCCTTCCTCTCTGTAAAAAATCAATAAAATATATTTTTAAAAATAATAAATAAATAAATAAATAAATAAATAAATAAATAAATAATAAAGATGAGGAAAGTCTAAGGGACCTTGGGGATAACAACAAGCTTAACAACATCCAAATCATAAGGGTACCAGAAGGAGTAGGGAGAGTCCAAGGAATAAAAAAACCTATTTGAAGAAATAATGGCAGAAAGTTTCCCTAATCCAGTGAAAGAAGAAGTCACACAAGTTCAGGAAGCATAGAGTCCCAATTGAGATGAACCTAAAGATACCCACACCAAAACACATTATAATCAAAACAGCAAAAATTAAGACAATGCGATAATCTGAAAGGCAGCAAGAAAGAGATAGTTAGTTACCTACAAGGGAATTCTCTTAAGTCTATCAGCTTATTTCTCAACAGCAACACTTCAGACCAGAAGGGGTTGACATGAAGTATTTAAAGAGATGAAAAGCAAAGACTTGCAACCAAGACTACTCTATCCAGCAAGGCTATCATTTAAAATCCAAAGCTTATCAAACATAAAATGGCTAAAGGAGTTCAATACCACCAAAACAGTATTGCAAAAAAATTATTAAAGGAACTTTTTTTAAGAAGAAAAATATGTAGAGAAAGAGACACAGAGGAAGACAAGTACAAAGAAAAAAAAGCAATAAATAAGTACTTATCAATAATAATCTTAAATATAAATGAATTAAATGCTTCAAACAAAAGACATAGGGCAGCTGAATGGATAAGAAAACATGACTGATACATATATGCTGTCTACAACAGACCCACCTTAGAAAAAAAGATTCACACAGGTTAAAAGTGAAGGGGTAGAAAAATATTCTATGTAAATGGAAACAAACACATAAAAAATTGATGTAGCAATACTTATATTAGTAAAATAAACTTTAAAACAAATGCTATAGTAAAGGATAAAAAATTACACTACATAGTATTAAAGGGGTCAATCTAACAAGATTGTAAACACACATGCACACAATATAGGAGCACCTAAATATGTAGAGAAAATCTTGGAGGACTTTAAGGGAGAGAACAGCAGCTATGTAGTCATAATGAGGGATTTTAACAACCCACTGTCATCAATGGATGGATCTACTAGACAAAAGAACCAACAAGGCAATAGCAACTTGTCATGACACATTAGACTGGATGGATTTAATTGATACTTACAGAACACTTCATCCCAAAACAGCAAAATATACATTATTTTCAACTGCACAGGGGACATTCTCAAAGATAGACCACATATTAGAACAAAAAAACTCAAGAGGATTGAAGGATCAAAATCATACCAAGCATTCTCTTAGACTGCAATGGCATGAAACTATAAACCAACTACTAAAAAATAACTGAAAACATTAAAAACACATGAACACTAAAAGGCATGTTATTAAACATTGAATGAATTAACTATGAAGTCTATGAAGAAATAAAAAATTGCCTGGAAACAAATTAAAACAAAGCCACAAAACCCAGAAATCTATGGGACACAGCAAAAGGAGTCCTGAGAGGAAAGTTCATAATATGACAAGCCTACCTAAAGAAGCAAGAAAAAAAATCTCAAAAAAACCACAATGTAACACTATACCTAAAATAACTAAAAAGAGCACAACAAATAAAGCCAGAGTAAGTAGAAGGAAATAAATAACAAAAATAACAGTAGAAATAAATGGCATAGGGACTAAAAATCAATACAAAAGATCAATGACACCAAGAGTTAGTTCTTTGAAGAGATAAACAAGACTGGCAAGCCTTTAACTAGACTCATCAAGAAAGAAATAGCGAGGACACAAATAAATAATAAAATCAGAAATAAAAGAGGGAAAGTAACAACTGACATCACAGAAATACAAAACATTGCAAGAAAATACTATGGATAACTATATGCTAACAAATGGGACAACCTGGGTGAAATGAACAAATTCCTAGAAACAGAGTTCTTCCAATACTTATTCAAAAAGATTCAGAAAATCTAAATAGACAGATTGCAACTAATAAAACTGAAACAGTAATTTAAAATAAAATTATGAATAAAAATTCAAATAAAAATTCTAAACTGGATGGCTTCACAGGAAAATTGTACCAAACATTCAAATAATTAACACCTGTCTTTCTCAAAAAATTTTAAAAACTTCAAGAGTAGAAAAGACTCCAAGCTCCTTTCACATAGCCAGTTTTATTCTAACTCCAAAAACTAGACACTACAAAGAAAGACAATTATAGGCTAATATCCCTAATGAACATAAATGATAAAATCCTCAACAAAATATTAGTAAGCCAGGTCAAACAGTACATTAAAAAGATCATACACCATGATCAGGTGGGAGTTATTTCAAGAATGCAAGGTTGGTGAAATGTTTACAAATAAATAAATGTGATACATTAGATAAACAAAATGAAAGGTAAAAACCACATGATTATATCAATAGAAACAGGAAGAGCATTCAATGAAATCCAACACACATTTAAGACAAAAACTCTCAGCAAAGTGATTTCTAGTTTCATGCCATAACTCAACATAATAAAGGCCATATATGACAAACCTACAGCCAACATCATACTCAATGGGCAGAAACTGAAAGTGTTTTTCTTAATATCAGGAGAAAAACAGAGATTTCTATTTTCATCACTCTTATTTAACAGTAGAAGCCTGGTGCACGAAATTAGTGCATGGGTAAGATCCCTAGGCCTAGCTGGCTATTAAGACAGATCTATGGGGTGACTGGTGGAGTGACAGGGGGGCCCCCACTGGCACCTGCCTTGGCTGGCTTGAGGCCAGTGGGCTGGAGGCAACACCTGCGCTGAGTATCTGCCCCCTGGTGGTCAGTGTGCATCATAGTGACCAGTTTTTCCACCTGTCGTTCCACCGGTTGGTCGATTTGCATATTAGGCTTTTATTATAAAGGACTAGAGGCCCAGTGCACAAAAATTTGTGAACTGGGATGGGGTCCCTCAGCCCAGACTATGCCCTCTCACAGTCTGGAACCCCTCAGAAGATGTCCACTTGCTGGCTTAGGACCACTCCCTGGGGGATCAGGCCTAACCTGGCAGTCAGATATCCCTCTGGCAGCCCGGGAGCCCTTGTGGGTGTCCACTTGCCAGGAGGGAACAGGCCTAAGCTGAAGTTGGACATCCTTAGCACTGCTGAGGTGGCAGAAGAGGCTCCCGCCACCACCTCTGCTGTGCTGGCAGCTGTCAGCCTGGCTTATGGCTGAGCAGAGGTCCTCTTGTAGAAGTGCACTGACCACCAGGGGGCAGCTCCTGCATTAAGCGTCTGCACCCTGGTGGTCAGTGTGTGTCATAGTGACCAGTCATTCCCAGTCATTCTGCTGTTAGGGTCAATTTGCATCTTATCCTTTTATTATATTACTAGAGGCCTGGTGCACAACAATTTGTGCACTCAGGGGGAGGGGGAGTCCCTCAGCCTGGCCTGTGCTTTCTCGCAATCTGGGACCCCTTGGGAGATGTCCACCTGCTGGCTTAGGGCTGCTCCCTGGGGAATCGGGCCTAGTGGCAGTCAGACATCCCTCTGGCATCCTGGGAACCCTCAGGGGATATCCACTTGCCAGCGGGGAGCGGGCCTAAGCTGTAGTCGGACATCCTTAGCACTGTCGAGGAGGCAAAAAAGGCTCCCACCACCACCGCTGTAAGTACAGCTGTCAGCCTGGCTTATGGCTGAGCAGCGGTTCTCTTGTAGAAGCGCACTGACCACCAGGGGGCAGCTCCTGCATTAAGTGTCTGCACCCTGGTGGTCAGTGTGTGTCATAGTGACCAGTCATTCCCAGTCGTTCTGCTGTTAGGGTCAATTTGCATATTACCCTTTTATTGTATAGGATAGAGGCCTGGTGGATGAGTGGGGGCCAGTTGGTTTTCCCTGAAGGGTGTCCTGAATCAGGGTGGGGGTCCTGCTTGGGTGCCTGGCCAGCCTGGGTGAGTGGCTGATGGCTGTTTGCAGGTTGACCACAGCCCCTTCAAGGTGGGTGTCCTCCCCCTAGGGTGCTTGGCCAGCCTAGGTGAGTGATGGCTGTTTGCAGCAAGGCTGGCTGGAAGCAGTTATCTGGGATTTATTTATCTTCTGTAGTTGAAACTTTCTTGCTTTAACTGGAGCCCAGGTTGGGTTTCCCCTGACAACCCAGGCTCCCAGTGCTTCCTTGAGCCCAAGCAGGTATCTGGGCTTTATTTGTCTTTTATAATTGAAACTTTGTTGCCTTGAGCAGAGGCCACAGTCGGCCAAGGCAGTTGGGAACCTTAGCTTCCTCCATTGCTGGGACAAGCCTCCTGCTTGTTCTAGTTCCATGGCTGCCTGCTGTCATCTTGGCTGGGCTAATTTGCATACAGTTGCTCTGAATGGCTGGTGGGTAGGGTGATTGGCTAGTGGGTGTGGCTTAGGTGTAGAGGAGTTACACCAATTTGCATATTACCCTTTTATTAGATTAGACCAGAGGCCCCACAAAATTTTTGCACAGAGTGGGATTGGGTGGTGGTGGTAGTGTCCCTCAGACCAACCTGCACCCTTTCCAATCAGGGACTCCTTTAGGGATGTCTGACTGCCCGTTTAGGCCCGATCCCACTGGGCAGTTGGACATCCCTTTCATAATCCAGGACTGCTGGCTCCCAAAGTCTCACCTGCCAATCGGCCCTAACCACTCCCCTGCCAGCCTGATGAATGCCTAACTGCTCCTGTGCTGGTCTGATTGCCCCCAACTGCCCTCCTCATGCCAGGATGGCCCCCCACAACTGTCCTCCCCTGCAGGTCTGGATCCCCCCCAACAGTCCTCCTCTGACAGCCTGGTCACCCCCAACTATCCACCCCAGCCAGCCTGGCCCCCCCCCCAACTGTCCTCCCCTTCAGCCTCCAAATGCCCTCCCCTGTAGGCCTGGGTCCCTCACAACTGCTTTCCACTGCAGGCCTTCCCCCCCCAACCGCCCTCCCCTGCAGGCCTGGGTCCATCGCAATTTCCCTCACCTACAGGCCTGGGTCCCCCCCAACTGTCCTCCCCTGTAGACCTGGATCTCCACCAACAGCTCTCCTCTGCCAACCTGGTCATCTCCAATTGTCCATCCTGGGCAGCCTGGTCTCCCCCAACTATCCTCCTCTTCAGGCCTAGATACGCCCAACTTCCCTGCCCCGCAGGCCAGGTCCCAGCACATCTCCTTCCCCAGAGGCTGTAGCAGCACCAGCCGATGCCCGGCTCACAGCCGTTAGGGTGTGGGGCCGGTCCCTGCGAGTCTCCTTCCCCAGTGGCTGGAGCCGATGCAGGGATCACAGCCACTGGGGGTGGGACCAGTCCCTGCAACCCTCCTTCCCCAGTGGATGGAGCCAACAGAGGTATCACAGCCATTGCGGGGGGTGGGGGGTAGTCCCGGTGAGTCTCCTTCCCCAGAAGCTGGAGCAGATGTGGGACTCACAACCGCTGTGGTGAGGGGCTGGGTCCCTGCTGATGGGGGTTCACAGCTGCTGGGGTGCAGGCTGGCCAGCCCCACAGGCTGGGTCCCCGCTTGCCTCGGACCTGCCACCACTGCCTGGGAAGCATCCACCACCAACCACTCACCCAATCTGGTGCCAAAGGCTTCCCATGTCTCACCTACCGCTACTCTCTCCCTTGCTGCCAGCTGCCATCTTGGCTGGTTTAATTTGCATACAGCCACTCTGATTGGATGGTGGGCATGGCTTAGGTGTCCCTGAGAAATGGTTAATTTCAATATTACGCCTTTATTTGATTAGATATAGGATAGGGGCCTGGTGCAAGGGTGGGACCTGGCTGGTTTGCCCTGAAGGGTGACCTGGATCAGGGTGGGGATCTTGCTGGGGTGCCTGGCCAGCTTGGGTGAGGGGCTGATGGCTGTTTGCAGGCTGCCCACAGCCCCTTCAGGGTGGGGGAGTCTTGTTGGGGTGGCTAGCCAGCCTGGGTGAGGGGCTGATGGCCGTTTTCAGGCTGGCCATGCTTCCTGTCGATCCAAGCTCCCAGTCTCTCCTTTTTTTCTTTTTTTTCTGGGATTAAGTATCTAAACTAATAAAAGTGGAATAGTAAAATTAACCGTTTCTCCGGGACGCCCACAGCCAATCAGAACGGCTGTATGCAAATTAGCCCAGCCAACATGGCGGCCGCCACTCACGGACCTGAGTAAAGGTTTAGGCAGCGTCCATTGCAGCAGGAGCGAGAGCGAAACTACTTGCTTGCTGGCTCCTTAGCCTTTGGCCTGAAGCAAACACGCACATTTGCAACAATTAAGTGTAACAATTGTTTCATTATAGAAGCCGCGAGGTGTGGCCGCTCCACTCATGGACCTGAGTAAACGCTTAGGCAGCGTCCTTTGCAGCAGGAGCAAGAGCAAAACTACCTGCTTGCTGGTTCCTTAGCCTTTGGCCTGAAGCAAACACGCACATTTGCAACAATTAAGTGTAACAATTGTTTCATTATAGAAGCCACGAGGTGAGGCAGAGAGGAGGATTCATTAGTAAAAGGCTGCCTTAAAGGAACAGCATCAATTATAGGATACCTGCGTCCAGCCGGCCTTGCTGGGACGTTGGTCAATGGGAGCTGTGGTCAGCCTGAAAGCCCCTCACCCAGGCTGGTCAGGCACGCCAGCAGGTGGGCATCCTCAGAGGGGTCCCAGACTGCGAGAGGGCACAGGCCGGGCTGAGGCACCTCCCTAGTGCACAGAGCGGCTGCAGGGTGGGACAGCGCAGGACCCAGGATCCGTGATGGGAAAGAGGCGGCAGGGTTGGAGGGCACCGGGAAGCGGGAAAGAGGCGGCAGGGTCGGCAGCCTGCTTGGTGGGCTTCCCAGGCCCTTGGAGGGGCATCGGGGAGCGGGTAGGAGGCGGCAGGGTTGGCAGCCTGCTTGGTGGGCTTCCCAGGCCCCTTGCAGGGCACCAGGAAGTGGGAAAGCAAGGTGGCGGGCTGGGGAGTGGGAAAGAGGCAGCGGGGCGGTCTTGGCCTGCTTGGCAGCTGCCCAGGCCCTTTGCGGAGCACTGGGAAGTGGGAAAGCAAGGCTGCAGGGGACCGGTGAGTGGGAAAAAGTCAGTGGCCTGCTTGGCGGCTCCCCAGGCTCTTTGGGGGCCACTGGGGAGCGGGAAAGCAAGCTCTTGGGGGCTGGAGTCCTGCTTGGCGGCTCTCCAGACCCCTTCCGGGGATCAGGGAGCAGGAAAAGGCTGGCCTGACCACGAGTCGGGGTTTTCCCTGCTTTCTGGTGACTGGAGGAAGATGGGCAGTAGGCAAGCTTGGGAGGCAGGCCACACCCAGCCCTGGTCACAGCTCAAAAAAGAGAACAACATGCAGGGGAGGGCAAGAGTCTGAGAGATCAACATAGAGGGGGTGCCTGCTCCAAGCCTCCACGGTGTGCCTGGGGCAGGTCCCCGGCAGGTAGACACACACAGGAGGACTGCTCCGAGCCTCAGATGCGGCTGGGGGCAGGTCCCCAGTGGCGACACACACACACACACACACACACACACACACAGAAGGTGCCTGGCAGACTGGAGCCATCATAGGACATCCACTGAGGGGTCCCAGACTGTGAGAGGGCACAGGCCGGGCTGAGGGACTCCCTCCACCCCGAGTGCACAAATTTTTGTGCACCGGTCCCCTAGTCTTCTATAATTAAAACTTTGTAGCCTTGAGCAGAGCCCAAGGCCAGCCAGGGCAAGTGGGAAGCTTGACTTCCTCCACAACTGGGGGCAACCCAAACCTCCTGCTTGCTACAGTTCTGTCGCTGCCACCAGCTTAGTTTGGTTAATTTGCATACTCGCTCCTGATTGGCTTGTGGGCATGCCTTGAGCACAGTGGAGTACGATTAATTTGCATATTTTTCTTTTATTATAAAGGATAGTACAGGAAGTCTTAGCCTTGCAATCAGACAAGAAGCAAGAAAAGCTATTCAAAAGGAAGGAAGGAAATAAAACTGTCGTTACTTACAGAAGATATGATATTATATGCAGAAAACCCTAAAGACTTCACCAACACACGACTATGACTAGATCAAATAAATGAATTTGTCAAGTAGCAAGACTAATAATCAATATCAAGAAATTGCTGGCAGCCAGGCTCACTGGTTGACTATTGATCCATGAACCAAAAGATCACTGGTTTGATTCCTGATCAGGACATATTCCCAGTTTGTGGATTTAAGCCCCACAAAGGCATGCAGTAGGCAGCTCATTGGTATTTCTATCTCTCTATCTTTCTCCCTTCCTCTCTCTCTAAAAATCAATAAAAACATTTAAAAAAAAGAAATTGGTAGCATTGTTATACACCAACTAGAGGCTCCATGCACAAATTCATGCACAGGTGGGGTCCGGCCAGCCTACTCTGATGGGGGCCGATAGGATCGGGCCAGAGGGAGGGGGGGTGCAGGCGGTTGACCAACTGGCCCTGCTTCCAATCTGGGTAGCAATCCAATAGGGGGTGGGGCCGTCTGGGGGAAGGGGCCATGGGAAGTTGGGGAGGCTGATTGGGGCCCTGATTGGTTCGGTTTGCTGCCACAGTGCATGTCATAGTGACCAGTCATTCTGATTTTTCCAGTTGTCCCATCATTTTGCTTGCTTGGCTTTTAGATATATATAATGAACCATAAGAAAGAAAAATTAGAAAATCTCAACAACAACAACAAAAAGGTACATAGGAATAAATTTAACCTAGGAAGTCAAAGACCAGTACTCAGGAAACTATAGAACATTAAAGAAAGAAATTGGGAAAGATAAAAATAAGTAGAAGCATATATCGTGTTCATGGATTGGAAGAATTAGCACCATTAAAATGTCCATACAACCCACAGCAATCTATAGATTCAATGCAATTTCTGTTCAAATACCAACCAACAGAATGCTTCAGAGATTTAGAAGAAATAGTCCAAAAATTTACCTGGAACCAAAAAGGACCCCAAATAGCCTCAGCAATCCTGAGAAAGTAAAATAAAGTTGGAGGTATCACAATACCTGATATCAAACTATACTGTAAATCCATGGTAATCAAAACATCCTGGTAATGGCATAAGAACAGATATAGATAAATAGAACAGAAGAGAGAGGGTCCAGAAATAAACCCATGCCTATATGTTAATATTTGACAAAGGAGGCGAGAGCATACAGTGGAGTAAAGGCAGTCTCTTCAATAAATGGTGTTGCAAAAATTGGATAGCAGCATGCAAAAAAGTGAAAGTAGACCACCACATTCATCTGAGAATAAACTCAAAATGGATAAAAGACTTAAATATAAATCATGAAACCATAAAAATTCTAGAAGAAAGCATAGGCAGTAAACTCTTAAACATCTCTTATAGCAATATTTTTGCTGATATATCTCCTCAGGCAAGGGAAACATAGGAAAAAAATAAACATCAAGCCAAAAATTTCTGCACAGCAGAAGAGACCATCAATAAAATGTAAAGTAATCCCACTGTATGAAAGAACATATTCGCCAATGATATATCTGACAATAGGTTAATTTTGAAAAGATATAAAGAACGTATGCAACACAACATCAGGAAGACAAACAATTTAATTTAAAAATGGACAATGGACCTGAACAGACATTTCTCCAAAGAGGGCATACAAATGGCCAATAGACATTTGAAAAAATGCACAATGTCACTAATTATCAGAGAGATTCAAATTAAAATCACAATGAGATATCACTCACACCTTCCAGAATGGCTACCATCAATAAATCTACAAACAACAACTGATCAGGAGAAAAGGGAACACTCATGCACTGCTGGTGGGAATGCAAACTGGTGTAACCACTATAGAAAACAGAATGGAGCTTCCTCAAATAATTGAAAACAGAATTGCCTTTTGATCCAGCAATCTCACTTCAGGGAATATATCCGCAAAAACCCAAAATAGCAAACTGAAAGAATATATGCCCCCCTATGTTCATAACAGCATTATTTACAATAGCCAAGATTTGGAAACTGCTCAAATGTTTATCCATAAATAAGTGGATAAAAACGCAGTGGTACATTTACTCAATGGAATTCTATGTGGCCCTAAAAAGAAGGAAATTTGAGACAGCATGAATGGACCTGGAGATTATTATGTCAAGTATAATAAGCTAGTCAGAGAGACAAATACCATATGATCTCACTTATATGTGGAATCTAATGAATAAAATAAATTGATGAACAAAATATAAATAGAGTCATGATATAGGCTGACGGCTGTTGAGGGGATGGAGAGAGGGAGATGGGTGAAAGAAAGTGAAGGGATTAGGCAGATAACATGCATGTGTAACTCACAGACACCAACCACGGTGTGGTGTTGGCCAGAGTTAAGGTGGGATGATGGCTGAGTGGTGATGGGCAAAAGGGTGGGAGAGATTGGGATATTTGTAACAGTATAAACAATAGCATGATAATAAAGAATTTCTCAAAAATATGCTTAAAGGTCTATAATTTACATTTCTCCATGGAAATGAATGCTTATATTACAGCACAGATAACACTAGAAGCTTAATCAAGCCAAATGAATCATGACTGAAAATATGATTACCAGAAGGCACCATGCTGCTATCATAGACCTCACATACTTCAGCTTCCTTCATCGTGTTGTAATATCTGATTTCTTCTGCTATTTAGTAAGTATGCTTTTGTCCCTGTTTATATATATACTAGGAGCCCAGTACATGAAATGCATGCACAGGAGATAGTGGGGGCCCCTCAGCCCATCCTGCCTCTCTCACAGTCTGGGACCCCCTCAAGGTATTCAGGGTATGTCCTACTGATGGCCACACTTTGGCAGGCACCATATGTGTGTGTGAGTGTGTTTGTGTGTGTGTGTGTCCCCACTGAGGGCCTGCCCCCAGTTGCATCGGAGGCTCAGAGCAGTTGCCATGTATGTGTTTTTGTGTGTCTGTCTGCTGAGGGCCTGCCCCCAGCCACACCTTGGAGGCTTGGAGCAGGACCCTTCTATTTTGATCTGTCAGGCTCCTGGCATAACCTGCATGTTGTTCTCTCCCTTGAGCTGTGGCCAGGGCTGTGTGCTGCCTGCCTGCCACACTTACCTGCTCACCAATCACTGGGGCAGCCATGGGGAGCAGGCCCCACTGGGGGCTGCCAGGGAACTCCCCAAGTGTTCACTCCCCTGCTCCCATCTCTGTGGCAGCAGCAAGGGGAAGCAGGTCCCACTGGGGGTTGACCAGGCCCCCCTCCCCCAAGTGTTTGCTCTCCTGCTCCAATCACCATGGTGGTGGCAAGGGGAAGCAAGTCCCACTGGGGGTTGCCCGGGGCCCCCTCAAGCATTTGCTCCCCTGCTCCAATCGCTGTTGTGACAGCAAGAGGAAGCAGGTCCTACTGAGGGCTGCCCAGGGCCCCCACATGTTAGCTCCCCTGCTCCGACTACTGTGGCAGCGGTAAGAGGAAGCAAGTCCTCCTGGTGGCTGTCCAGGGCCCCCACACATTAGCTCCCCTGCTTTGATCACCGTGGCAGGGACAAGGGGAAGCAGGTCCCACTGAGGGATGACCGGGCCCCCCCAAGCATTTTCTCCCCTGCTCCAATCACTGTGGCGGTGGCGAGGGGAAGCAGGTCCCACTGGGGGATGACCGCCCCCCCCTCCCAAGAATTTGCTGTCTGGGCCTCCTGTGCATTTGCTCTCTTGCTTCCCATGGCCATGCTGCGGCGTGAGGAGCAGGCCCTGAGGGTGGTGCTTCCAGGGCAGTGCAACCAACTCATGGGTTGCTGAGGTCATGCCTGCTGAAATCATGTTGCCAGAGTGACACCGCCAGCATCCTGCCCCACCACTATGGGTGCCACTTAATCTTTGTCTTGGAGTGATGGTTAATTTGCATATTACTCTTTTATTAGATAGGATATGACTTTGATGTTATAATACAGTTCTTGTGAATGATGAGCCTTAAATTAATTTACTCTTTCAAAGGAGAATCTACAAACAAGGACAACTGTTTCTAATAAATTTATTTATAACTAACTAATGTGCAATTTGTTGCTTGTCAAAACATTGGGTATTATGTTCTTGTTTCATGTAAAATATAATTTGCTAATATTTTCAGTAGGATGTGCAAGCAGAGGAGGTAATACTAATTTGGGACTCTATAATCTATGTTTATTCTCTTTTTAACTTTAAAGAAAATTAAAGAAGCCTTATCTTCTATTCAAATGAAATCCAGTAAAATAATTTAGCACATTTTCTTCCTTTGTGGCTGTATCTTTTATGATTTCATGGAAAGCAATGCAAACAAAAACTGTAAAAGGAATTCACTTGGAATCTACTAAGGAATCATAATAAAACTTCTATTCTGGTATATGCATATGTCGATAGATATAGTTTGGCCTGAACTCCACTGTTTGTTTGTTTTTTTCTAAACAACATAATCTAACATCTTTTGCATGATGGAAAAGAAAGGTAAATACACTTTAAAATCTTAAAGTAAAGATATTTTCTTATGTTTAATGTTTAATTTTACCTATAGCCTCTGGTACTTCGTTCCTCTTCCCTCTTATTCTTTTATTCACAAGTTCCCTTCAGTAAAACAAGCAAAAGCTGTCATTATAAAAGTAAAATTCCACTTTGCTTGACAATCACCAAAAGATGATTGAAGTTTGTATTACCATCACCAACTAGCATTTAATAAGCATCTATGGAGATCTATGTACTGTCCTACCACCCGGATATATTTAGATACAAATCTACTAAGACACTAATCATAGATCAATAGGAGATATTTTAAAAATAAACACATGAAAATATTTTGCAATCAAAAATTAATTTAACATGGAGTAGACAAAGTGATTCTTTTATGCAGAGTGAAAAGAGGAACTTTGCAATAATTTAATACTAGTTCTATTTTTTTTTAAACCTCACCTGAGGATATGTTTTTATGGATTTGAGAGTGAAGAGAGAAACATACATGTGAGAGAGAAACATCAATCAGTTGTCTCCTGTATGCACCCAACCAGGGATCAAACCCACAACCTGGGCATATGCTCTGATCAGGAATCAAACTCACCACCTTCTGGTATACAGACGATGCTCCAATCCACTGAGCCACACTGGCCTGAGCAAGTTCTATTTCTTTACTGAGCTTAAACAAAGCAATTTTTATGCTTTCCGGTACATGGTAGGTTCACTTACCTCCTTTCAGTTCCTTTAATTTCCACCTCCTTTTCTACAATTTTCTTCATACACACCAAACAGTCCCTCTTTCTTCTCCTTTCTTTGTATCAGCGTTCTTCCTCCCATCTGTTAACTGATAAGGGCTCTCTGCTGGGCACTGAGTTCTGCCCTCCAAATGGAAGTTTTTTCTACTTTCACTTCCCCATATCACCTTACCTGGAAGAGGGCAAACATGCATTAACTTTTCAACATCATGCTCAAGCAGGATGAGCAGAGGTGCACTATGGAGCTGAAAGAATTCATATACCTGGACTGCATAGGGTTGAGCCACGTTTTGATGGGACCATAACCAACTTAGGCAGCATAGGCTAAGCTGAAATGAAACGGCCTTGGGAACAAAACACAATCACCCATTTGTTGTGGACCAAAGCACACCATGTAACCTTTCAGATTTTCATTGTTTTGCCTATAAAATAGTGCTAATTATACTTAATATACAGACTCTTGAAAATTAAATAATACACTGTATACATATGTGAGTGGTAGGGTAATATAATAGGAATCAAGGCCTATAAATTAGTCACATTGCATTTGCTACTTGCCAGTTTCAAATTGGTTAATAGTATATGACCTTGAGCAAGTCACTATAAGTCTTGATTTCTGCCTCTAAAAGTAAAAGTAACACACCTAACACATATAATAGTGATGATAACTAAACAAGATAGTATTGGAAAACTGTTTAATGTCATGCCTGCCACACTAGGACAACTCATTGTCAGTTTTCATTAATCATAATAAAAGTACAGCACAAAAATCAGCCATAAACAAATTGATATTATAGCTAGTTCATTTTTTAAATAATAAGGGTGAGAGAAATAGGGGAAAATAAGCATGGTTCTATCATTCAGTTATTAGTATTCACCACTGTTTTTATCTTAGACATACATTAGTGAGCAAAATAAATAAGTTTCTTTTTAATGAAAGTTTTATTGTGGGGTTGTTTTGGAGCTTGCAAGGTATAAGAGTAGATGTTTGAAGAAGAAGTGTGAAACTTAAATTTGCATGCAAATTTATGTGAGCCTAAAATGTGATCCCATCTGAAATATGTTTGTAGGCAATAACAAAGGAGACTCTTGAAGTAGAGTCCCTCCATTGATACACACAGAATTTTAAAATTTATACAAGAGTGCATCTCTCTCTCTCTCTCTCTCTCTCTCTCTCTCTCTCTCTCTCGTCTTTTTCTTTCTTTCTTTCTTTCTTTCTTTCTTTCTTTCTTTCTTTCTTTCTTTCTTTCTTTCTTCCTTTCTTTCTTTCTTTCATGTATATACTAGAGGCCTTCTTTCTTTCTTTCATGTATATGCTCAGGCCCAGAGCATGAAATAAGTGCACTAGTATGGTCCCTAGCAGCTGCCGGCTACCCGACGGGTACTCCCTCCCTTCCCATGGCTGCCTGCCTCCACTGCTGGCCAGGTTCTCCCTCCTTTATCCTGGTCAGCCCCGCCCCCTGGTTGAACTCCCAGAAGAAATCCCGGTGAAAGGGACAATTTGCATACTACACTTTTATTATATAGAATATGTGTGTATATGTATATGTAATACATTGTACTCATAATAA
Organism: Murina feae; assembly: GCA_004026665.1. Lineage (NCBI taxonomy): Eukaryota > Metazoa > Chordata > Mammalia > Chiroptera > Vespertilionidae > Murina > Murina feae. The sequence continues at coordinate 1,834 of PVJC01011461.1, read as the reverse complement.
TTTTGTAAATTTGATTATTCCAGGAAATAGTTAAGTGGTCAAACTGCAGGGAACATTCAGATTGACATAGTAATATGACTCTCCCCACAGAGGGCTCTGGAAACATGCATAACAAGTAATGGAACAATCACTGGAGCTGTGCTTGATGAAGTAACATACTGATCTCTTAACTGGAAAAAAGGTAAAGAACGGGCCCAGAAAAGGACGAAGAGCAAAACTGACAAAGAAATAGTTTAGGCTTATCTTTAAAGGAAGGAAAAAGGATAGGAATTCTTCACCAACTGTGATGACTAGGTGGAATTTGGGGAGCTCAGAAGGCGTCATCCAAAAGATAGGTCACTAGGTAGCTAGATTAACTCTAGCTCTGAGCAAGCATTTGATAGAGTAGAAATTTCTGAGAGGGAAAAATTTTCTGCTTTATAACCAAACAGAGAAGATAAAAATTTTCCTTCTTTTTTTATGACCTAGCTTATAAAAGTAGGTTTTAAATAGAATAAAGGAAATTCAACCAATGGTAATTCTATAAATTCATGTAAACCATACAATGCAAGGAGAAAGAATGTAGATGAAACGCATGTGAAAAGACCAGCCTCAAATCTACTATTCAAGAGCCAAAGAACTCACAACTTCCACCTGAGATATTTTCTATTGCTATAATCTACTCTATAAAAGTGAAATATTAAAATTAACCGTTTCTCCGAGACAGGGTAAGCCACGCCCACCAGCCAATCAGAGCGGCTGTATGCAAATTAGCCCAGCCAACATGGCGGCCACCACTCAGGGACCTGAGTAAACAGCCCTTTCCATTGCGGCAGGAGCGAAAGTGAAGCTGCACCCCTCAGCTCAGCTCTGATTAAACTGCCTCTAGCAGTTTTGAAACAATGTAACAATCATAGAATCCTCCGGAGCTGAAGGAAAGAGCAGTTCCGGCCTAACCAGTAAAAGTAACAATTGTTTCATTATAGACGCTGAGAGGTGAGGCAGAGGAGGCTTCGTTAGTAGTTAGAAGGTCGCCTTAAAGGAACAGTGTATCAATTATAGAAGATAACTCCAGGCCTTCAAGGAACAGTATCAATTATAGGAGAAAAAATTCCAGAAACCTGAGTCCAGCCAGCCTTGCTGGGACGTTGGGTCAATGGGAGCTGTGGGCAGCCTTAAAGCCCCTCACCCAGGCTCGTCAGGCAGCCAGCAGGTGGGCATCCCCCGAGGGGTCCCAGACTGCGAGAGGGCACAGGCCAGGCTGAGGGACCTCCCGAGTGCACAGAGCAGCTGCAGGGCGGGACAGCGCAGGACCCAGGATCCGTGATGGGAAAGAGGCGGCAGGGTTGGAGGGCACTGGGAAGCGGGTAAGAGGCGGCAGGGGGGGTCTCGGCCTGCTTGGCGGCTGCCCAGGCCCTTTGAGGGACACCGGGAAGCGGGAAAGCAAGGCTGCAGGGGCCGGGGTCCTGCTTGGCAGCTCCCAGACCCCTTGGCTGCACCGGGAAGTGGGAAAGGAAGGCAGCAGGGGACGGGTGAGTGGGAAAGAGTCGGCAGCCTGCTTGGTGGCTTCCCAGGTCCCTTCCGGGGATCAGGGAACAGGAAAAGGCTGGCCTGACCACGAGTCGGGGTTTTCCCTGCTTTCTGGTGTCTGGAGGAAGATGGGCAGTAGGCAAGCTTGGGAGGCAGGCCGCACCCAGCCCTGGCCACACTCAAAAAAGAGAACAACATGCAGGGGAGGGCAAGAGTCTGAGAGATCAACATAGAGGTGGTGCCTGCTCCAAGCCTCCACGGTGTGCCTGGGGCAGGTCCCCGGCAGGTAGACACACACAGGAGGACTGCTCCGAGCCTCAGATGC
>PVJC01011460.1:0-41519 GCA_004026665.1 Murina feae | reverse complement strand
TCACTGGCCATCGGCCCTGCCCACGTTCTCATAACTGTCTCTGTGGCCCCCGTGTGGGTCGGAGACCCGCCGCCCTCTGAGCGGCCATTTGCCATGATAACTGCCCCCCTCCCTTCGGACAGGTCCGCCCTGCCCCGGCCTCTGTCCCTGGGATCCCAGGATTTTTCCTGCAGCACATTCCTGCCATCACCAGCCCCGGGGGAATGGCACCCACTCCGAGGTCACATGGTGCTTCTCCCACGGGCATTCGCCTCCCTGTTGGGTGGACTGGCCTCCTCCCAGCCCCCCTGGCGGGTGTGGAGACGCACTGATGGTTGCCTCCTGCACGCACCCTGACCAGGGCCAGGGATCAAGCCTGCAACCCAGGTACCCGCCCTGGGCTGGAATCGAACCCGTGACCTTTCAGTCCGCAGGCTGACACTCTGTCCTTTGAGCCACACCGGCCAGGGAGAGAGTGAGGTTTTCACATCTCTTTCTTGGGGGACAAAACCCCATCCCACTGGACCTCTCTGCCTCCATGGCTGTGCTCCGAGGCACACGGTAGGGCAGGCTACGGGGTGACGAGGCCTAGGAAGGAGGAGAGGGATGGGGTCCGGAAGCCCGAACCAAGGGGTGATGTTTATGAAGGGCTCTGTGGGGGGCGCAGGAACCGCCGCTGAGACTGTGTGTGCCGGGGTGTCTCTGCTCCTCCCCTCCAGGCCACCAGGCTCCTAAGTCCTCCAGCTGCGGGCCTTCCCTGCCTCCGCAGCCCACGCGGCTCTGAAGCTCACGGTTCCTTGGCAGTGCCCACCCGACGGGCCTTCGGGACAAGGTCACTCGGTCACACTCATCCCCGAAGCCGAATCGTTCTTCCGTGAAATGAAACGGAAAATCGTGACCACGCGCCTCCCGTCTCGAAGGTTCCTGTGCAAATCCATTTCCACGCTCCTTGGAGCCACTGGGGCTGCTGGGCTGCGTCTACTTCTGGGTGAGAGAGAGATGGATGGTGGGGGGCGGGGGGACACCCGGAAACGGGCGGCATCTTCCCCTCGCTCCCGCGTTCTCGTGATGCGCACACGGTGAGCGGGGTGGGCTGGCCGGGCCGCAGAGACGCCGGGGCCGGCTCGGTGCCGTGGCTGACGTGCTTGAGTTCCTCAGGACGGTGGCAGGGTGGCAGGTTCCCGGGCGCAGCAATCCTCTCTCCTGTGGACGCTGGCCACCGAAGCCCTCATTCCTCCGTGCAGTGTGGCCGTGGGCAGTGTGAGTGGGGCAGAAGGTGCGCCGAGGGGCGCCGGTGAGCGTGGGCTTGGCCCTAGGGACCTCGGCCCGTGGTCTTTCCCGAGGGAGCGTGTGGGAGCGCCTGGCTCACGGTCAGACCCGCTGGGTCTCCCCTCCCCGGTCCCCTGCCCCGCCCTGTGGCCGGGTGGCCCTGTGACCTTGAATGATGACCTGCCCCCTGCCTGTGAGCTGTAGAGAAGGGGGTGATGCCGGCTGGCCCGCAGATGCCTCCCAAGGCTATTAGCCGATGTCGCTGATGCTACCGTGTCAACCCCTGGGGGTGTTGAGGACCGGGACCAAGAATGACAAGATGAGTCTCCGCCTGCACACGCCACTCCTCGCGGTGTTGCTGGGTCAGAGCTCGCTGCACCGCGCTCCCCGCCAGGAGAGCCGGTGGGAAACCAGGAGAAGAAGGAGTGACGGAGATTGAGCCTGGCCTGCCTTTGGCTGCAAGTGTAGAGGTTCCTGGGCGGCTTCCGTCCACCCTCGTCCTCCTGCTCACTGGCTCCCGGGCGCCCAAACCTGTCCCTCAGACGTGTGCTCTGAGCACCGTGTGTGTGCTGCCCTGGGACACCTCGAGGGATGCCCCGCAGACACCTGGAGCTGAGGTGCTCGCACCCGAACTCGTTCCCGTCCCGCCCCTCACCCGCGTCCCCCACCCCCTGACCCTCCCGCGTGTGTTGGGCACCGAGTTCGTGCCGCGACGTCTCTGCACCCTTCACAGCCACTGTTTCAGTGGCCACCGAGCCACCCTGAGGTGGCGGGGACGAGCCGGCCCCTCTTTCCAGATAAAGAGATTAAGGCTCTGAAACACGGAACCACGTCCCTCAGGAGCAGATCTGCGACTGACCCCAGGCTTTTCTGACTCGCCGGAGCTGAGATGACGATCGATTCTGGGATGTCAACCTTTTGCACAGAACAGTAAATAACTTATTCACCTCATGTTTCTGAAACTCCCTACCCACTGAGCAGCCACTACCGCCTCCCCTCCCCCACCCCTGCCCTCCCCCGGGCGTTTTTGCTGCTGTTTTCCCCGCTGCTGGCGGTTCCTCAGGAGAGGAATCACATGGTCTTCGTCCTGCTGTGCCTGGCTCTCTCCCTGGGCACCACGTTCCCAACGGGCATCCAGGTGCCACAAACGGCAGATGTCCTTCTTCAAGGCTGAATGCTATTCCACGGTGTGGCTAGACCACGGCTGCAATGCCCCCTCCGTCCGTGGCATTCGGGCTGCTTCCTCCTGTGGCTGCTGGCAATGGCGCTGCCATGAACAGAGGGTGCAGGCGGCTCTGTGAGTCCTGACATGGGTTCTTCGGGACGTACACCCAGCGCTCCCCTCGTCCCCTCCCCCAGGCTCAGGCCACTCCCTCTTCGTGTCTCCAAGTCCTAAACACGGCTGTGTGTGTGAGCAGTCACATAGTAAAACATACAAACAAGCAAAACATGGGTTCACCCTCCTGGTTGTCTGAGGTGGGAAGTCACGGTGGCCCCTTCCTCTCCCTGTCGCAGGCGGACGTCTGCATTTCTCCGTCCCTGTGAGACCTGCCCCCGCGGAGCTGGTCCCAACAGTGTGGACGCTCAGGGCCGGATCCCCAGTTGTTAGACAGGGATTGTACTGGGAGCTTTTCATCTTGACACAAAAGCTTGTTATTGACCCCAAGGCAAGAGGACGTGACCAGAGCTTTCAGGGTCATCGTGGCCGAAGGCCGGCTCTGTCCCAGGGGCTTTGACCCACAGAAAACTGGTTTTAAGGCTGCAAAGGGTTCGTGAGTTCAGAAAGCCTCGCCCAAGAGCCCTTAGGGTGTTTAAAAATCACCTCCTGGAAGCCTGGACGGACTAGATTGTGAGTGAGTGAGTGAGTGAGTGAGTGAGAATGAAGGGGGGTGTGGCAGAGTCACTGCGAAGGAGCCGCCACGGGGGGCCTGGCCCCTGGGCCGAGTCTAAGGGACGTGTCCCTCCCTCGGACGCCGCGTTTGCCTCTTTGTGACTAAGATCTGGAGAGGATGGTCTCCACGATCCTTAAGACGATGCTTGAAAGTGAGCAGCCTAGTGCTGGCCAGTCGGTTGGAGCCGGGGCGTGAGTCCAGGGTCCCCGACAGAGAAGCAGCGTTGTGGTCTGGTCCCCAATCAGGGCACATGTGAGAGTCGGCCAGGAATGTGTAAAATCAGAGGAATAACAAGTCGATGCCTCTCTCTCTCCCTTCCTCTCTCTCTCTCAAAAACAATCAATAAAAATTTAAAAACGGGCACCTAGGATCTGAAATTATGTTCATGTTTCTGTGACCAGTAGCTTCAGGCCTCCCTCTGCCTGGACCCTGGGCCACCACCCTGGGTTCCACCCTGGACCAGCTCCAAAGAGGGTCAGGCCTGGCCCCAGGGACATCACCCGACCCCTCCTCCCTCATTAACCTGATGGGCTCTGAGAGAAGTCTTGGCTGTTAGATAAAGAGACCTTCATACGGCCAATGACTTAAGTTGCATAAAGATCCTCTGAGCTTCATGTCACTGCTATTCCCATTTCACAGATGAGCAAGTCCAGGCTCAGAAAGGCCCGGGATGCACCAAAGTAACAGATAAGACCTGGTGCGCACGGCCAGGACCCAAGCCTCACTTCCCTGCACCAACCCGCATGCCAACTCCAAGCTGAGGATCCTGGCTCCATGCCCTGGGGCAACCCCAGGTTCGACACGCAAACTCACACGTGACACCACCTCCCAACCCCTCTGCCCACGAGCAGCCCTCGTGCACCCTGCAGCTGGGTGCTGTTTCTTTAAGCAGCAGTTACAGCCCAGCCCCGCCTGGCTCAGCCCTGTGCTTCGCGTGAGTCACTTCCTGTCTCGCCCGGTCCAACTCTCCGACCTCCCCACCTGGGAAAGCCTCTGTGCATCATCCCCTGCAAAGTCCTCATCTCAGCAGAGGAACAGTCACTCCGCCTCCAGCCGTCACTCTGGGCCCACTGATCAGCCCCACCCCCTCGCCCACCCACGGGAGGGGGTGGAGGAAGGGCTGAGGCATCACAGGCCTGAGAGGGGCTGGTGACTCATGGGTGCAGAGGGGCCGCCTTTGCCCCGCCTGCCCAGTCTCTGTGCAGAGCTTCACCCACAGGCTCTGGTGCTGACGGGGAGCTAGGTGCCAGGCTCTGGCTGACGGGGAGCCATGTTCTCACTGCCCATCTCAGGGATGACGCTCAGGTTTTGGTTCCCTGCTCTTTGCCAAGGGCAACACTCCGTATGCTAATACTCCATAGCTAATTCTTTTAAAAATATATGTTTGTATTGATTTTTAGAGAGCGAGGAAGAGAGAGAAAGATCCACATCCATGGGCTGCCTCCTGCACGCCTCCTACTGGGGATGGAGCCCACAGCCCGGGCGTGGGCTCCTGGTCCATAGGTCGCTGCTCAACCACTGTGCCACACCAGCTAGGCTTGCTGTCGAATTCTCCCTCGGTGCCTCGAGAACATAACTGTTCCCCTCGTTTCAGGACGAGGGCAGCAGGGATCAGATTTAGGGGTTTTGAGACAACCAGCCAGCCAGCTGGGCAGGGCGATGAGTGATGATTAAAATAAACTGGAAAGCTGTGTGTGTTTTCCTTTTATAAACGAGGAAACGAGGGTGAGAGAGGGTGAGTAACAAGGGCAAGGGTCACCCCGCTGACGAGTAGTGTCCGGACTCAGACCTCCCGGCTCTCAGGCCCAGGACGCTGCCGCCTCTGCTCCCAGGCGACGGCGTGAGGCTGGGCTCGGTGGGGAGACGGCGGACCCGGACCCTGCGCAGCCTCGCCTTCCAGCGCTGGCGTGGACGCGTTCATGGCTGAGCCTTGCAGGTCGGCTTCCTCTTCTCTGGAATAGCTCTTACCTGTAGGGGTGTTGGAGGGGAGGTGGCAGCTTTGGAGTAGACTGTTCTTCGATTTCATAGTTTTCAATGGTATGAAGACGACGACGACGGACAAAATCTGGTGGCTGGTCCTGACCCGAGGTGGCCGAGCCATCAGAGGGGCTGGAGGATCCCGCAGACCCTTTACAGATGCTTAGTCTCTGATATTCAGAAATAACAGCGTCACCCCCGGCAGTGATTGGTGGCAGGCTGCCTTCTGGGGACAGCTCGCTGAGTCACTCTGCTTGGGAATGATGCGGGGGGTGGAGTCCACGGGGATGTGCAATCTACGGGCAGAGAGAGAGGTGTGGGCGTGTTTTGTTGCCTTTTCTAAACGCTGCCGTTTCCACTGAGTTCTATTTCCGTGGATCCTGAGAAGCCCTCTGCCTGGGGAGGGGAGCCAGACTCGGGAGGAAACCAGGCTGGCTCCTCTCCCTGTGCCCGCAGCGCCCTCTGCTGGCGTGGAGCCTGAGGGTCCTCCTGAGAGCCCATCCCCACCACCCTGTCTGCCCTCCCCACCGTTTAGTGTCTTCCTAATTCTAATTACCTCGGGCTGCATAACAGCCCACCCCCTCTATTAGGGGGTGCCTAGAACAAGGGTACATTGTACCCATTAGATGGTACGAGGAAGAGCCTACTTCTTTCTAGGAAGGACCTCCCGTCTAGCAGAGGTAACAGTGTCCAGGGGATTGGATTGAATGAACCGAGAGGGGCGAGTGCTCTGGTAGCCCCTGGGTGACCTCTGTGGGAGCCCAGGGCAGGGCACCTCCATCCCCTCGGGCAAGAAGAGGCAGACACAGACAGTGAACTCAGTGCCTCAGTGTCAGCGCTGTGGACATTTCCTAGGTGGATACATCCTTGCGGGGCAGGGCTGTCCTGTGCATGGCAGGGAGTTAGCAGCCTCCCTGGGGTATGCTGGTTTCAGAGAAGCAGGAGCTGTCTTCGGGCGCTTCCTGCTGTCCCTGGAGGAGGGGCAAGCCACCCTCACGCGTAGAGCCACCCACCCAGCTACAGGAGACAGCGAGGAAGTGTCTGAGGGCATCGGAACTCCAGCCCCACCTGCAGGGAGTAGGGAGCCCTCGCCAAGTCCTGACAGGTCCAGGCTGTGGTTCACAGCGGCCGCCTTTGCTGTGTGACCCGCAGAGCGGAGGCAGTCGCTAGTGTGGATGTGCCCCTGAACGCAGCCTCTAATTAGCCAGGAGACTTGGGCGGCCCCTCTGATCCGGCCCCAGGTGGCTCCCCCACAGAGCAGCCACACTAAGGCTTCGGCCTCCTACAGGTCCCACTGCTCAGGTGCTCTCAGGCTGTCAGGGTCTCCCATATCAAAGCGACACGGGCTTCCTGCCGGCGGGAACTGCACATGAGCCAAGCGGCTTTGAACTGGCTCCTGTGTTTTCCTCTGATGCCTGTCACAGCCCGGCTCTGTGTGAGCCTGAGGCTCAAAGGCGTTTTGGCGCCAGAAGAAGACAGAGGTCGTCCGCGTCCTCTACTATGTGGGGGCTGTGAAGAGGGGGGCGGGGCTCAGCCGTGACTAGGTATGGGCTCCATGCACTCCCCTGGGGCGAGGGCCAGGGACAGTAAGACGAGGGATGGAGCTGACACCTTCCCTCTGAAGAACGCAGCGGGGGGCCTTGTGGGCTGTGAGAAACTGGCTGGCCACCAGCTGACCCTAAAGGGTGTGGAACAGGGATTTCTTACTTAAAAGAAGCATCTCTCTCTCTCTCTCTCTCTCTCTCTCTCTCTCTCTCTCTCTCTCTGAGCAGCTGCTGCCCGTCGTTCTAGTCTCTGTGAGCATGAGCAGACCCGTTCCCGAACTCCCAACAACCCTTCCGAGGCCACACAACCAGCTGTGGCATGGGCTGTGCGGTCTGTCTGACTCTGCATTCCCTATTTTTTTTTTTTTTTTTAGTTTTATTTTTATTGATTTCAAAGAGGAAGGAAGAGGGAGAGAGAGATAGAAACATCAGTGACAACAGAGAATCACCGATCGGCTGCCTCCTGCATGCCCCACACTGGGCCTGTGCCCTGACTGGAAACTGAACTGTGACCTCCTGGTTCATAGGTAGATGCTCAGCCACTGAGCCACACCAGCCCACTCTTAACCCCTGCGCTGGCCCAGGCTGTTTCCTCCCTGCCCCTACCCCCCTACCCCGGCATCTTTTAAGGGCGGGAGGAAATACCGACATTGGAGATTTGAAATAAAACCGAGATTCTTGGGGAGGACATCAGAATCCCCGGGAGGACTTGCTAAGGCAGATTGCTGGGATCCGCCCCCCGGATTTCAACCGACGGACACTGAGCTGCTGGCCCAGGGATGTTAGCAGCCCCTTTGATGGGTGGTTTGGCACCTGCAGCTGGAGGTCTGGGTGACGAGGGCATTGGGTGAAGAAGTTAGAAGTCCTGCTTGCTCCTGCCCGCTTCCCCAGCGCCCCGTCTCCGTACATATCCTGTGAATTAATGTGCGTTACTCATGATCACCGAGGTGGATCACTGGTGGAGGGCCTTCTATTCTTACAATAATTAAAGGATTCGGGGGGAATAAATCAAGCTGCCTATGGGCCCTCAAATAGCCTTGTAGGCTGTGGGCAAAATGCTGAGCTTGGAGCTAATAAAGGTGCCGCAGATCCTGTCCATGGTGCTGAACTGTGCTGAAGGACGCCTAGGGGACATGCAGACACAACACAGAGCTGGGCACACGAGGCCTACTCATGGAATGACGAAGAATGGATGGATGGATGAATGGATGGATGGATGGCTGGCTGGCTGAATGGATGAATCATTTCTTACTTGGGTAACTGCTTTATTCCAAGCTCCCTTATCCCACCTTAATTGACGGGATAGTGCCACTTGGGTGGGCGGTGAGCAGAGAGTGCAGTCCTGAGGGGGGTGGAGTAGTGAGTACAGGGTGGGGGATGGGGAGGGGGCTCCCCAGTGTCCCTCTCTCTCATCTCCTGCCTGTGCTCCCCTGGCTGCTTAAGCAGGCGTTTCAGCAGCAGGAGAGAGACAGGAGAACTTGAAACCTTGAGATACAGGCATCACCTCCCAGAGCCTGAGCCGACCAGCAGGCCTGGGCTGGCCCTGCCTCCTCTATGTCTTCCTCCCAGCCTTTCCACAGGGGAAGCAGGTGGGCAAGGGCCAGGGAGCTCCCTGCAGGTGTTCGTGGTTCCCTGCAGGGTGGGCACCCGCTGGCAGCTTGGCCTGCGGGCACCTGAGTGGGGCGAGCTGTGACTCTGAGAGCTGAGGCTGTGCTGATGGCTCCTCATGGCCCTCCTGACGCCTTGGGCACCACGGGCAGGTGAGGGGGGACAGACACCTGAGCTGCTCAAGGCTGCGTTCTGGAGAGAAGGTCAAGGGACACCTGAGCAGGGCCTGGCATGAAGGAGCATGAGGAGGGTCCTGGGGTTGAGGGTCTGCACGGACTTCTGGAAACTTCTCCGAGGATGTGGAGGACACTGCTCCCAGACACCCAGGTTGGGCCCCAAGGATGCTCCTGCTGTGGGCGTGGACAGAGCTCTGGACTTGGCAGAGCCATGCCCGGCCATCTCCTGCCCACCCTGTGGTCTATGGCTTTCCCAGGTGGTTTAGAGTTTTCTCTCTCCTTTCGTAATGAGTTGCCAGTCGCGGATGCATATGCTGTAATTTACAGGCCCACTTCCCCGTCATTGATTACTTACGGCCTTTCTAGTTTCCCCACTGAGAATAGTCCCTTGGAATACATTTATACATAGATGTTGCTTTTCTTCTCAGACATAAACGTATGGCCTTGGGCTCCATTCCCAGAAGTGAATTATTGGGTCAAAGGACATAAATATTTCTGTGGCTCTGGATGTTACGCTGCCAAATCGCTTTCCAAAACAGCCATCACCATCGAGAGGCAGGGAGAGTCCCCCCAACGCCACTGGCCTCCCTCGGGCTCTCTGGGGGCTCCCCGCACAGAGGGAGTGAGAAGCAGCCACACCTCTCCCACTCACGGAGACCACAGCCCTCAGCCATGCGCAGCTGCCCTCACCACTGTCTACCCACAGCCACGTCCCAGGGCCGGGAGGGAGCTGAGGGCGCATGGAGGCGCGCTGGCCAGCCCCTGACATCCAAGCAGTTAGGAAGTGGGAGGGCTGCACCAGGTCCCAGGCTGATCTGAAGTGACAACGCCTTTGCCATGTCATTGGGTGATTCGTGGAGGGTTTAGCTGTGAGGGTTTGAGGGCTTTGCAAGCCCCCTCCCCATCCCCCATCCCCCATCCCCCATCCCCCAGGTGCCTGTGGTCTCTGCCTCATGGTCACCTGCTCCTACTCAGGAGGTAACTAGGTTGCCAGCTCCTTAGCCCTTAGCTGCCTCCATCAGCCGCAGCTGCCATGGTGGGGCCATTGTGTTCGAGGCCCCCTGGCTGCCCCTGTGGCCCCTGGCCCGTCATTGAGACTCTTGAGAGGATGAGCGGGAGGCGGCTCCAGATCCAGTCCCTTGACCTTCAGCGGCAGCAGGTGCTAACGGAGCAGCCAGGAGGCAGCAGGTGCTAGAGGAGCAGCCAGAGGCCACACCTGGTGCTGGTTATTTCAGGGACAGCCGTTCCCCTCGCCCTGGGGAGACAGGGGAGAGGAGAGAGCGTGCCAATATTACCAAGGTTTCTGGTTAGGCCGTGTTTTCCTGCTAACATTAAGGCTTTCCTCCTAAAGCTAGTCTTTCGAAGCCGGCCAGGCCCGCCTGTTTCACTGGACATGGGAGGACGCTAGGCCCGTCCTGCCTGCTGGTTCTTCCACGGCCAGTGCTCCCCGCCCTGGCCCATCCTATGGCCTTGCCCATAGGCTCACCCACCCACCTCTGATTCCTCCACAAATGGAGGTCTCAGAGACCCCCATCTGTTTCTCTCTAGAAGGTTCGGGATTAGGTTCTCTCTGCCTTGTTCTTGTGAATGAGGCAACCCAAACCTCCCCCTGGGCCCACAGAGCTAAGGACGTGCAGCCTCCCATGGGGGCTGGAGGAGGGGGGTGGGGGAGGTCAGAGGTACAGGAAGATCAAGACTCTTGATTCAGGAGGGACAGAGCTATGCAGGTCTCAGAGTCCTTTCACGGAAGACAGAGGGGCTTTGGAGGAAAGCAGGCTTTGTCCTTAGAGAAGAGGCCAGAGCAAGTCTCACAGACACTGGGCATGAGGGGCTGGGGACAGGCCCCACGTCTGCCCCTCCAGGTCAGGGGGACAGAATCTTCTAGAGTGGGGCAGGGGGAGAGAGCAGAGAAACAGCCTTAGGAAGAGAACGCAGCATCAGCTTTGCCCCAGTGAAGAGCCTGGCCCGGCCGGGTGGCTGGTCCTGGGCTCCCTGGATGCCTGCCCAACACTGGCCCATTCCTGCAGCAGCCACCCACCCGCGCGGCCTGACTCGCCCAATGAGAGGTGCAGCCTCAGCCCTCTCCTTATACACCTCCGGCTCCTCCCCCGCAATGGGCAGTAACGGTGCTCACCTGGGCTGGACCACCCCTTGATCTCCCTTGACCTCCCTCTGCAGGGCCGCTGGCTCAGAGGGCGTGTGTGAGCACATGGTCCACGTGGGAGGCGAGCGTGGCTCGGGCCAGCACAGCTGAGCCGGCATCTCCAGAAGCTCATCATTCCTCTGAGGACCATGTGGCTCCTTCTGGAGCTGATAAATCGTGGTTCGCCCTTCGAGAGCAGCTCGGGGCTGAAAGGACCAAGACCATCACCTCAGTTTTGTAAGAAAAGCATTAATTAAGCTGGACCTCACCGCCCGGATGACGTCTCCATGCGCATCCTGAATGTCTATCACCGGCCGAGAAACACCTTAAAAGGGACTCGGATTCTTAAAAAATGCCTTCCCATGCTCCCCAGGTTTACAAGAAGCTGTTAGCCAGGGGGGCTAGTTCTGACCATTTCCCTTGAGAACTGGGTTTGATGCTATTTCGTATACACATGGAACATACATTTTATTGTTTCATCAGCTGCTCTTCAGATGTTGGGGCTCCTCTTGTTTGGCAAGGAGGCATCGGGGCAGAGGGACCGCCCAGATGCACCGTCCCCTGGGGGCTGGTGGTGTGCCACGTGCTTTATAAACGTGCGCACTGGTTTTTAAAAGGACAAGGTCAGAAGCCCGTAGGGGTGGGCACTTGCTGGACATTGTTTATAGCCACGCAGACCCGAGAGTCCCAAGTGTGACCGAGTGCCATGCAGTCTTGATGTGGCCTCCTCTAGCCTCACGCCTGCCCCAACTCTTTTATTTTTATTTTGTTGTTAATCCTGACCCGAGGATCTTTCCCCATTGATTTTAGAGGGAGAGTGGAAGGGAGGGGGAGAGACAGAGAGGCATCGATGTGAGAGAGACCCATCAATCGGCTCACCATGTCTCCACATGGAGAGGGAAACGCTCTCCTTTGCCAAGAACCTCGGAAGCAGCGGCCCAGGGAGCAGCCAGGGTCCAGGGGAGGTGGCAGGGACCTCGAGACAGAGAGAGAAGTCACCACTGTCTCCAACGGGCTCAGCCTAGGGTGTCTCACCCCACGGGGGAGTGTGTCGCCATGCATACAGGAGGGAGTTGTGTCACAGTTGAACTTTCTGAAATAAAGACATGGAAGGGACAATGACAGTATGTGTGAATTCCTGAGAAAAGAAAACAGACCAAAAAATGGACAAAAATCCTGGATGTATAGTGACTATGTGACAGAGTCATCTTATTCAACACTAGAGGCCCAGCGCATGAAATTCGTGCAGGAGTAGGTCCCTAGGCCTGGCCAGTGATCAGGGCTGATTTATGGGGCAACTAGCAGGGTGGTTTGGGGGGGGGCCCTGCTGGCACCCACCTTGGCTGGCCTGGCACTGCCCACTCGCCAGCCCTGCTTCCCCCTGCCACCCATCGGGGCCTGTGGGCTGGGAGCAGCTCCTGCATTGACTGTCTGCCCCCTGGTGGTCAGTGCGTATCATAGCAACTGGCCATTCTGCTGTTTGGTCGATTTGCATATTAGGATTTTATTATATAGGATGGCCCAAGTTGTTCTTATAAATATACCCGCAGAAACAATGGACAGTAAATCTGGGTATAAAAGCAATGCTAATTCATCTTTACCAGCACTTTCTACATTCTATTTTTAGAGCGAGACCTCCACTGCTCAGAGTTGACCTCACCTGCCCAACATCGACCCAGTACAGACCACGCAGGAGGACCCAGAGCCGGATCAGAACCACAGCTGTCTGACCTCACCTCCCTGTTCTCCATCACACTGCACGTCTGTCCCCTGCTCTAGAAGAATAAAAGGTGCCCTTTAACAAAGGGAGGCATCTAATGTAACTAGTTCCAGGAAGGGGTAAACACTTCTGAAGGGGCCTGTTGTGGGAATAGCTTTGGAGACAGACAGACAGAGGTGGGTTCAAATTCGGGGTCTACCCCCACCGGCGCTGGGAGAGACACAGACACTCCATAAGCTTCGGGACATCTTTTGCTCACAGAGTCTTTACTTGAGTGGACGGTGAGGACAGACATAAAGCATCCAGCGCCCAGCGCCCAGCGCATCGCAGCTGCTCCTCCTGCTAAACCAGCTCCGGCAGCAGAGGCTCAGCATGTAGGTAGAGCACAGGAGGTTTTATCTCGATGCAGTGGCTGATGAAATGCTATGAGTGCACTCCAGCAGTTCAGATCTTTCTGGCACACCAGGAAGATGGCAACGCCTGCCTGAGCCCCTCCCACAGCCACGTACACAGTACCCCAACCTTTACGCTCATTGGCTCCCTAAGATGATGTTCCATGATTGGCCACCTCCACCTATAAATACTCTGTACTTCCTCAATAAAATTAGACCTGTGTCATAGAACCTGGTCTCCGGAGTTGTGCATGCAAGCGTCCTAGCGCTAGGGGCTCCGCCGTCCTCACCCTTGGGAAATCCCCTGCTTCATATGGCGCCCAATGTGGGGCCCCCAGAATGTCGGACCAGGTGAGTGACCCTCTGCAATATGGGCAATATTCCCCCCAAAGCACGCACCCCTCAGGCGTGAGCTCTCCATGACATTTTGCAGAGTAGGCAAGTTAAAGTTTCAGAAAAGAAAAACTTCAGGTGCTGTGGGAGTGCCTCTTACACTTTAATCCCTGGTTTTCAGAAGCCTCCGTATGGGACCCAGGCACTTGGGAGAAAGTACTCAAGCGTATAAGGAAAAACATTTTGGCTTTCTCTAACGCCCGCCATTTTGGCCCTCCTCTCATGTCTCTCTGGAGTCCCCCCTGAACCATTTCTGCCGATACCTGTGGCCCTTGCGGCCTCAGTGGAGGTGGGTCCTTTCCCCCGTACTCCCCTCCAGAGCCATCTGCCCACCCTGATCTGTGGGACTTGTTCATTAAAGAACGTTTGGATTCGGACAAAAACGAAACCAAAAAGCCTACTGCTGAGCCCGCACCTTTCGGGGAGGGGAAGATGGTTCCACCTAAACCCCCTCAAGCCTTTCCAGTAAACATCAACCCCACGGCTGCGAATAATTAACCCTTATAGCTCCTCAAGTAGCCATCCCAGACTCACTCACCTTACACGAATTACAAGAGCTCTGTGACTAGATTAATTGGGTAAGAAACAGTCTATTCAACCCAGGGGAGAGGTTTTACTTGTATCTTCCTAGAAGGCAAGAGACACCCCCTTTGGATTCCAGTGAGAGACATCAAGCCACACGCCTTAAGAGATGAGTCGGAGACCAGTCACCCCACCAGTGGCGGAGATGGAGGAGCTCTCACTTGAAGAAGAGACACGGCACCACTGGAAGAGATGTCCTTGAGGCAGAATGACTCACCCTATAATGTTGGGCGATATTAAGTCACCTCACTTTTTGGCTAAACCCCACTAACCTATACATTTGGGCTACCTTAGCTGGTATATTCCTCATAGCATTCTTCCTCTTCCGCTGTATGTTCACCATGATAGCCCGCATAACGACATAACAGGCCATGACTATACACAGCCAACAGGCGCTAATAAAAAAGGAAGGGGGAGATGTAGGTAGAGCACAGGAGGTTTTATCTTGGTGCAGTGGCTGATGCAATGCTATGAGCACACTCCAGCAGTTCAGATCTTTCTGGCACACCAGGAAGATGGCAATGCCCGCCTGAGCCCCTCCCACAGCCACGTACACAGTACTCCAACATTTACGCTCATTGGCTCCCTAAGATGATGTTCCATGATTGGCCACCTCCACCTATAAATACTCTGTACTTCCACAATAAAATTAGACCTGCGTCACAGAACCTGGTCTCCGGAGTTGTGCATGCAAGCGTCCTAGCGCTAGGGGCTCCACCGTCCTCACCCCTGGGAAATTCCCTGCTTCATCAGCATCCGGCCTCCTGATGGAGTTTGCCAGCTATGCCTCCCCCGGAAAATGAATAAGTTGGTGCCCAACCTCGCGTCATTGACTCAGCCAATAGGAGTCGTTCCACAGAGTGAGACAGACCCTCGGAGGACCTGTCCATTGGTCGGCTGTATAAAGCCGTGGGTCAGAGTGTGCGGTTCCTCCGCTCCCCAAGGTCTGTGTGAGCTCCTCTCTCTCCTAACAATACGTGCGAACTTCCTCCGCCGTGGCTTTGCTTTGTCAGCTCCTACCGACCACCGCATCGCCTGCCCCCCCCCCCGTTATTAACATTCTGAGTCACCCACCCACCTGGCACCTCAGTCTTAGTCCCTGAGAGAATAAAATGAGATTCCCCTGTTGGCAGCTCACAGGTCCCACCCTGCTGAGGCCTCGGACCTAGCCCTCCAGCATCCATGCCACACCTGGGGTGCCAGCCCCACCCAGCCTGAGCTCTTCTCACCACCCCACGCCATCGGGGGGCAGCTGTTGGGTCCACTGAGTAAAAAGTTCATGGGAGATGCTATTCTGTGACAGCACAGGGCCAGGACTCAAGAGTCATAAAAAGCCAGGGCTATGATTTCACAGGAAAATGTCAGTGTTCCTCGTGTGATCCTAAGGGTGGGAGATTCCTGCTCTGTCCCAGCACTGGGACACAGGGTGACATTCTCACTCCTGGGGCGGGCTCAGGCTCCTTCCACTGACCCCCACCTGGCCCTGGAAGCTGGGGTGTCTGTGGACAGATGCCCTCGAAGTTTCCGAGAACAGAACAGGGTTTTCCTGGCATCTGGATACGCACAGGATGGACAAGGAGTGACTGTTCACACCTCAAGCTGCTGGAAGGGGTCCCATGGCTCACACCGTTTACTTCATCTCATAGCAACCATAGAAGCTGCTGTTTTTTTCAAAATCTTTCCTTCATCCTGGGCACTTCCTGGGGCCCCAAACACGTGTGCATCGTGTCCGGACACATGAGGTCCAACACTGGCTCCCGCAGCTCACGGTGGGAGGGATGAGGCATCCACTAGACAACTTGTCAGCCCGACACCTGAACATTCTGCAAAGGACGGTCTGACTCTCGGGACTGAGGTGATGTGGCCAGGTAGGCAGACACACCGCGAGGGCTGCGGTTGGCCGAGGCCCCGCCAACGGGCTTTGGCGTCCGGGCCTGCCTCCTGTCCCTGGCACCGACAGCTGGCCTTGCAAGTGAACGATCCTTTTGCCAAACTCCTAGTGCTTTTCAAATAATTTATCCACCCGTCACCCACCTGTTAGAGGCTTTTTGTGTAATTTTTAAATGTTTTCCTTCTATCTTGACTGGACAAATGAGCCATTTCGATCCTGGCGTCTGAGTGAGAATCCCGGGGGTAAACTCCTATCTTTAGTCACAAGCCACCTGACCTTGGGCGTGTTAATGAACCTTTCCTTGATTCAGGTTCAAGTTCACAAAAAGCGCTGACACAGGGACTGCCCCATGCAAGTGCTGAGTAAGCAAGAGCTTTCGTGGGCACAGTGGAACACATGGTCACGCACATGGGGACGTGATGAAGTGATGGCTGGCTCTCGCCCCTCACTAACCTTCAGAGAGGGGTCCCTCCCTTCCATGCAATCGCATTGCTTTATCTCACCTACAAGGTCTACCTGCAAGGCAGTACAGGCGCAGCATTTGAACAGGACCGTGTGATGGAGGCAGAGGTGCAGGCGGATGTGCTTAGACACGAGGGCTAACTTCTGGGACTTTCACTCTTCTCCATCGGGTCTCAGCCTTGTTGTGGAGAAGATGAAAAACTTGAATTTGAGCAGCGGTTTTCAACCCTGACCCCACCCTGCCTTAGCTAGCAGTTACCTTGGTGCGTCGCCTCATCTCTGTGAGCTGCAAGTTCTTCTGTTTGAAAATGATGGGGGGGGGGAGGGGTGATTTCTCTGCAGGAAATGTTTGATAAGTGACATTGATGAAAATCGCATTTCAGCCCGGCTGGCGGGGCTCAGTGGTTGTGCGTTGACCTGTGAACCAGGAGGTCTCGGTTAGGATCCCGGTCAGGGCACAGGACCGGGTTGTGGGCTTTATCCCCAGTGGGGGGTGTGCAGGAGGCAACCGATCCATGATTCCCTCTCATCATTGTTGTTTCTATCCCTCTTCCCCTCTCCCTTCCTCTATGAGATCAATAAAAATCTTTTTAAAAAGTTTAAAGAAAACAACATTTCATATGTGAAGTAAGAGAAATGTAATTTGCAATGGAGCATCAGTGCCCAGGAGGAAATCCTGGCCTGCAGAGTTCCGGGGCTGCAGGAGTGCTTGCCTAATAAATGCTTTTGTTTGTTCTACACCACCCCTCCCGTCCCCTCTGCCCCGCCTTTCCTCTGAGCATGTGACACTCTGTCCGGGCCTTCCTGGAGGAGAATTCATTACAGCAGAAGCAAGATATGCAGGAAATTCAGGGGAAGAAAGCGCATGAACTGTTAAACAAGACGAACTTCAAATTTCCGGGATTTCAATGCCATTCTTCCGTGTTCATGGGTGCAAAACCCCAATCTGAATCCACACGCAAGGGGTTTAAAGGTCAAAGCCGCTTCATCGTTTACGACTAAACAAGCCCCTTGAATAATGCAGAGCTATAACTCATCGATGGTCTTTGGTGTCACAAAACAATGCCGACTTTAAGATTATTGAACTTACGATTTCATATAATGAGTAGAAATGCGCCCCTTTGTACCCTAAATGGGTGCAGACATTTTTTTCTTAATTCAGATGTACAGGCGTTTTGTGCTTCTACGACAATTGTTACCACCCTCTCGGGGGACAGTCACTCGCGACAGGACAGCCGAGTGGCTCTTCTGGAACCTCTCATGTGTACCCATCTCTCGCATCCGCAGTGCCTCCGATGAGCTCACTCCCTGAAGTCACCAACAAACACTTTAGTAACCTTGACTATAACCTTGGGGGTTCCTGGCAACTTTCTCTGATCGGCTCGGAAGCACCGGGTGGGTGAGTCACACACTCCAGGTCTTTGCTCTGGCGGGTGACAGGCCTTCTCGGCAGAGGAGCCGGCACAGGGGAGCGGGGAGGAATAAACACACACGGCGTGTTTGGATGAAAATGTCCAAGTTCCTTTTCCATCGATGCGTTAATGTTTGTCATCAATGAGTTCAAAGTGAAGCAGAGCTCAGAGAATCTGCAGGGTCCCGTCTCTCTCTCTCTCTGTTTTTTAAAAAATATATTTATATTGATTTCAGAGAGGAAGGGAGAAGAAGAGAGAGATAGAAACATCAATGATGGGGGGGCATCATGGATCAGCTGCTTCCTGCACACCCCACCATGAGGATCAGGCCCGCAACCCAGGCGTGTGCCCTGACCGGGAATTGAACCGTGGCCTCCTGGGTCATAGATTGACGCTCAACCACTGAGCCACTGTGGCTGGGCGAGGTATCTTCTCTTTACCAACAACTCACACAAAGGCCTCAAGGTCTCCACTGGAATAAATAAGAGGAACCTCCGGAGTTAACCCACTGGGAGAGATGTTTCGCTGGGCACACCATGTGCTGGCTGGAAAGACGGGGCCAAGGGCTGGCCCTGTGGTTGTGGAATCTGAACCTCATGAGGACTGTAAGAAAGCCCTCGAGTGCATCTCACCGAGAGAGATGCGTTGATTCGCCAAGGTCAAAAGTCAGAAGGGGTTTCTACATATGATGGAGACGGAGTACTCTATTCAAGGAGCCGAGAGATTGTGGAAAAGCAAGCATTTCAGCACCTGGACAGCTCCCAAGGGCACGCTGGACTAGAATCCCTGTTTGCAGTTCTGAGAGGGGTTTCTGGTCATTCCTGTAAGGACGCCAAGAGAAGCTCTGGGCACCCGACTGGTCACAGTGCAGAAAAGAACCGCATCGTCCGGGGATGACCACGGAGATCACCGGCTCACCTATGAAACAGCGTCGCGTTTCTACAGGAATTCGCTGTGTGGCTTTTCCAAAAACACAGGAAGACAGAGTCACTACAAAATGAAGCCAGAAACCACACAGTAAGAGAAATCTAAGACAAGAAGGCCAAGAGAATGAGAGGGGGAAGGGAAACCAGATGAAATGAGAAACGCCACATTGCCGGGGGCTAGAAAAGTGGAGGTGTAAAATTGCATAGGCCCCCAATAAATAATTTAGATAAGAAATGTGCAGAAATACCTCCGGGTCACAGGGGAAAACAACCGAGATGAAAAGCAGGAAGCCTCGTTAGTCATGCAAAGGGCGGATGTAATGATGACTCAGAGATGAACATGGATACATTTCTAAACCATGGAGAAATGCGTTTGTCAAACTTTTCATTGAAGTTACAAATTGCTGAGAACAAGGATGATATTTTATGAAAACACAGAATGGCCAGCGAAACACCTGTGGCAGTTGACAGACCTGTGCAGCAGACAAGGGGGAACTCCCAGAGCTTCCGGTAGACACTGGCTCTGGACTGTCTGTCCCTCCTCCCAGACTCCAAGACACCACTGAGTACCATCCCTTGGGGATTGGGACCATTGGTGACAAGTGGATCTTGACTCATGTCTGTCTCACGGTAGGATGAGTACTTGGTCACATGTGTGTGCTCCGGCTCCCCCGTGAGACACAGGCTCTGTCTTGTCTGAGAACCACGGTTCATGTTCAAACCTCCCGTGTTCTATGTGTGTGAAGACGGAGGCCTCCAACATGGAAGGAACAGACCTGCGATGCCAGCCAGGACCTGGATCTCACAGTTACCCTGAGGCACAGCCCGCCTCTCCCTCCACTGGGCTCGGACTCAAGGGGGACGGCAGTGTGACAGCTCTGCTTCCCTTTGTGCAGAAAAGCTTGAGTCAATGATGGAAACAGATGAAAATGACAGGAGACGTAGTATAAACAAAACCGTAAAGCAAATAAGATCTAGATCAACAACAGCAGTGAGACCCACACACACTGTTTTGCTAGAATAACGACACACGGCATGAGCTCATCCGGACCTCTCCCCGGGAGTGTGGCCGAGAGCTGGACAAATTTGCTTCTTCGTGTCACATGACTCCCTCTCCTCGCTGCCTCTCTCGTTCCTCACGGAGAAAAAATGACACGTGTGGGTGGGGCTCCCGTGACATTAGCTTTGCTCCCCTGCGGAGATGCAAACACCCCATCTATCAAGGCTTCCTTTTTAGTTTTCTCATGGACATGGAAGGGTTCAGTCATTTTGTGCCAGCAACCGACAGCCAGCTCGTTTTTACGAACATAAAATGCACCAGGATGCTCCTGTGTCGGTTTTCAGAATTATTGCAGTCAGCTTACACTCTCTCACACACATTCTTGGGTGCACGGAGAGATCGTGAACACGCTGGTCGAGCCACGGCTGCAGAACTGCCGATTTGGACTATAAAACAAACACACGTCCTGACGCGGCCTGCCCAGGACATAAGAGCAATGAAGGAACCCTGCTTCCCTTTCCACCTCTGGCTGTGTGGGGTAGATGCCTCTTTGTGTGAACCAGGGGACTGCCTTTCGAGCTGCAGTTTGGCAAAGTGAAGATTTTTAAGGTCAGCTTCCAATAATGGATCATTGAGGGGGGGGGGCGGGGATTCCAACATGCCATTCACATGCACCCCCCGCCCATCGAGGATCTATTTCCTGGTCTAGCGTTTAATAAGCCAGCAGCACCCTTCTTCAGCCCGCACCACAATCGCATTCCGTCTGTCAATATGCCATCCTCCAATATCTCACTGTGCTTGCTGAACATAAGATAAAAGCATATTTGTGCTCATAACTTTTTCAGTCGAATGGCCTACCTCTATGGCAGTTCATGGCCAGGTGGGGGTGCTCTTCATGCCACACCAGCAGCCAGCCTGGAGGAGATAGAGCATCTTTCGGGGGGTGGGGGGGCGCATTCAGAGTTTCTGGGACTCACCACTCCTACTGCGGACAGATGCCGCTATTGTAACTTAGGACTTGGACTCAATCGGAGACGGAATGCAAGTGTTGGTGCAGTGTTTGCAGATGATGAAGTGGAACCCAATCCTACAACTCATCCCAAATTTTAAAAGTAAAATTTTCTGGGAAATTAATCATCCAAACTTTTTATTACCTCCTGGCAGGAAAGAGATGACAGGCATGTAATGAAGAAGAATTTACGGAGACACGATCTGTAAAAGGAGCCATTTCATCCTGAGGGTGGTAGTGAGGGCGTCCAGGAGGGAGAGTCCATATCCTGAAGTTGGGGACAGCTGTGGGCCAGGGCACCCCTGGACCTGTGGGCGTGGTGGGGGTGCAGTTACAGACACAGAGAGGGTGAGCTGTGCAGCGAGTACCCCCAAGGGGAACTGGGATTGTGGGTCAAGCAGCCTGGCTTCCTCGCAGAGATCGTGCAGGGAGAGAGCAGGCCACCTTCCCTTAGCCAAGCCAACCCCCTCCCAGGAGCAGGGAGCTCGGAGCCTGCTGCTGCTCCATGCAGGTCGGCGTGTGCGAGCCTGGAGCCAGGTGGGAGCGGCCGGTGGACAGGGCGGGCTGCGGGTGGGAAATGCACAGCGTGGAATGTTGAGGAGACATCACAGTGCCGTCGCGATCGCCCTGAACTGCTCTGAGTGATGGATAACGTGTGCAGTTTGCGGACGTTGGCATTTTCACGGTGATGAGTCCCGAGTTAGCGAGGCCATTGCCCCACCCTCAGAGGCCCACTGTGTTGTGTGGGGCATGAGAGGAGGCGGAGAAGGCCCTTTCGCTGGGACACACTGGGCTGCTGTGCTCCTGACAGTTACTGCCACCGTGTGAGTATGTCCATCGGAAGAGCATGGTCATCTGAAGGGACCTCGGATTTCCTGGCAGCACAGCTGCACCTGTTCTCAGAGGTGCTCCTTCGGCCTCCGGACATGAGAAGCAGCATCTGTGGCCTCTGTTTACCCAACTTCAGTTCCGTGACTCCAGGGGCTTGTCACTCCGATGGCCTGAGCCCCCGAGAGCAATCACTTTGTTTGGAAGCAGAGCTATGACTGCAGCACACACTCCCTACGACGGACTCATCATCTCCATCATCATCATCATCATCATCATCATCATCACCATCATCTCCATCATCATCAACATCATCATATCCATCATCATCACCATCATCATCATCACCATTGTCATCCCCATCATCATCACTATCATCTTCATCATCATCAACATCATTAACAACATCATCACTATCAACATCATCATCACCATCATCTCCATCATCATCATCACCATCATCATCTCCATCATCACCATCACCATCATCTCCATCATCACGATCATCCCCATCCCCATCATCTTCACCAGCATCTCCATCATCATCCCCATCATCATAATCTCCATCATTACTATCATCATCGCCATCATCACCATCATCATCTCCATCTCCATCATCATCAACATCATCACTATCAACACCATCCTCTCCATCATCATCATCATCATCACCAGCATCCCCATCATCATCTCCATCCTCATCATCATCCACATCCTCATCATGGTCCTTATCCTCCTCATCCGCATCTTCATCAGTGAAATAGGAATGGGGATGAGATTATCGGCTAGTCCCTCCCAGCACTGTGATTCTATCTTTCTCTTTCATGGTGCCCGCTCACGCTCTCAGGGATGAACATGGCTCATGTGACGTCATCACAGGCCCTTTTCTATGAACGCTGAAAGGTTCCTCATTCCATGTCTAGATCACGATTTGGGGGTGGGGGTGGAATAGCTTATTGTTAGAAAGTAAGTAAAATCCCAAGTGAAACAACTTTGTATTTATTCTCACCAAATCCAAATGATCTCACATAAAACAGTTATAAAGTATTGCCAAGTATAATAAAAACAATTTGTTTCTCCGTTTCAGCAATGACCGCCATAAAGAGCTGAATTTACAATTCTCACGACGTTCATGGGCTTACGTCACACCTGTTTTTAGTTCTCCCACGGGCATTTACTGATTCTCTGCTGTGTGCTGGAATGCCCTACTCTGCTGGGTGCCAGGGGACACGACAGGCAGGCTCTCTCCTCCTGTGGACTTTACATTCCAGCCGTGGAGGCAGAGGAGGGGAAACAGATGAGCAGTGCCCCATAGGCAGAGAGACTGGGGAGAGGGTGGTGGAGCCTTGGAACAAACTGAGACCCAAACGATACACAAGGACCAGGTGCTTCAATGCATAAGGTACAAGAGCGCCGCCAGGGAAACACGATCGGCTTGAAAGGGAGAAGCTTAGTGCCTGCAGCCGCCAGGAGGAGTGGTTGGGGTGTGTGTGTGGGGGGGGGAGGGAGGGGTGCGGGGAGAGGCATGGAGAGCTGGATCCCATGCCCCGTGGAGCCTTCGCGAGTGTGTTCAGACGACAGTGCAGCACATCATTATCGGAAGGTTTAAGCAAAGACTCCGGAGTCCAACCCATGACTGATATGTGGACACACACACAGACATATATGAGCTTATACTAAAATACATGTATATTTATATATACACGGGGTGTCCCCCCAAGTGTACACACGTTAACACTTGCTGAGCCTTTCCAGTGCCTACAACACGGCTGAAGTCACTGAACCAGAACCAGGGAAGGGCCCTGTCCTCAAGGAGCAGCAGTCTGAGCAGGGCCACACGGCACGACCAGGTCCTACCAAGGCCCAGAGCTCAGGGAGAGACGACCGCATAGTGACCGAGAGGCACACGCGGGCGGGGATCCAGCCCGGGGCCCCGGGACCAGGGAGGAGTCTGCGGAGTGGCTGGCCTGGGAAGGACTTCTGGAAGGTGAGGGCAGACATGCCCAAGAGGGCCTGCAGGGGGACCTAGGCCAGAGCGTGGCCCTGCGTGTGATGGATACACCAGCAATTCTTGAGGGGCTTGAAGCAACTGGACATCAGGCTCCCGATCTGCTTTCCTACCTCACAGGCCCGCCCAGTCCCCTCTCTGTGTCCCCGTCGCCACTCCTCAGAGGAGTCCTTGACTTTCACATCCTGTGACTTTAAGAAAAAAGTCTGACATAGGCACCTATATGGGTGGGGTGGGGGTCTGCATGGACATCTCCTGAGCTCGGTTGTGCTGCCAAGTGTCTTCCCAGCAGACGATATAGAAACAATTGATGTAATGAGAAGTCCGGTCCTCAGAGAGGGTGCCTTCCGCAAACCGAGGGGAGAGACTAAATAATGCTGTGGACACGGATCCATTCAAAGTAACAGGGCGGCCATGGGGTCAGCTCCCCTTGATGATTAGATCATTCTCCGAAGCGCCCCCTAGTGGTCACCCAAAGGGCTTGCTGCTGTCCTAGGAGCTGTATCTTCTCCCCTGAGCGGGGCAAGAGCACTTGCCCTAGAAATGATGACCTGTTTGTTAGGGTGCCCGCCCCGTCCATCAATTATCCTGGGAACTTCGATGACCACAGACCCTGACTGGGGGAGTCCGTGTTCCTTACAACGTGAGCCCTGAGTCAAGACCCACGGCCCATCCTCTTCTCAATGGAGTAGGAATAGGTGACTGTGGCCCAGCCGGGCAGCTCAGTGGCTGACCATGAACCCGTGAACCAGGAAGTCGCCGTTCCATCCTGGTCAGGGCACATGCCTGGTTGCAGGTTTGATCCCCAGCATGGGGCGCGCAGGCGGCAGTCGATTTGTGATTCTCTCTCATCATTGATGCTTCTCTCTCTCTCTTCCCCTCTCCCTCTCTGACATCAATAAAAAATATGTTAAAAAAAGAATGGGTGACTGTTCACTGTTGCCCCACCTTCTCCATGGGGGGAGGGGACATGCTGCAAGACCCCTAGTGGGTGCACGGGACTGGGGGTACGACCGAGCCCTATACGCAGGATTTCTTCTGTGCACTTGTCCCTGTGATAAATTTTAATTTCTAAATTAGGCACAGTACGAGATTAACAATAACTAATGCTAAACTAGAATGACTATAACAATATACTGAAATAAAAGTTATGTGAATCTCCCCTTCCCCTCAGCCTCAGCAAACGAGCATGAACTTCTAGTTCCTTCTTCACAGTTTCGTGGACCGGAGATTTGTTCTTGCCGTAGATCTTGGCAAGCTCAGCATATGATTTCCTTTCAAAGTCACCCTTGTGTCTCCAGGACCCACGGCAGCGTCCGGTGCATGCCAGCTGCCAGTACCTGCCGAGGTCACGGTGAGCCGCGAGGGCAGGGCCGCCTGCACCCGCCCATGGCCCCACCGCAGCTCCTCCTGGCGGACTGGGAGAAACCTCTGGAAAACTCCTGGAGCTGCGCCAACTCTCGCAGACACTCAGGGAGCACAAACCGTTCGACAAGTTACTGTTCATCTGACAGATCCCTGTCCATGTTTAAAACCGCTGTCTGCTTTGTGAGGTGGCTCCTCCCTGGGGTCCCTGGGAGCTCAGGCTGTGCAGTTTCATCCCATTAGCGCTGCTCACATGTAGACAGCGACGCGCGTGCAAGAGGGGCCCCGTGGCTTTCAGAGCGTTAATGAGACAATTATGCTTCTTCTGCTTGATGAAACCCTTGAATAAATTCTTATTTATTCTTTAAAACTAAATTTACATATCTTATCCTTCTCATTGCCTTCGCTACACTCTTTAGAAGAAGAGTGGTTTCAATTAGAGATTATATATATCTCTTATTATATATAATATTGTATACATATATAACCTCTAATGTGTACCAGTGTGTGTGTGTGTGTGTGTGTGTGTGTGTTAGAGGCCCAGTGCACGAATTCGTGCCTGGGTAGGGTGGGGGAAGGGGAGTGGGCAGTTGGTGGGCTGGCCCTGTCCCCTGGTCAAACTCCCCGTCGAGGGGAGAATTTGCATACCAGTCTTTTATTATATAGGACACACACACACACACACACACACACACACACACAAATCTTCTTGATTCTTTTTTGTTTGTTTGCTCTGTTAATCCTCATCCGAGGATATTTTTCCACTGATTTTTAGAGGGAGAGTGGAAGGGAAATGGAAAGACTGAGAGAAACATTAATGTGAGAGAAACACGTCAATTGGTTGCCTCTTGCCTGTACCCCAACCAGGCCCAGGGAGCCTGCAACCAAGGTATGTGCCTTTGACCGGCATTGAACCTGGACCCTTCAGTCCGCAGGCTGATGCTCTCTATCCACTGAAGAAAACCCGGCCAGGGCTTCTTCTCGATTCTATGAAGAGGAGGGTGAGGGGTGCTAAAGGGTCTCTCTACTGAATTCCTCTTACGTCCCAGCTGCTATAAAAGAACAATACAATCTGACCAAGCGCATTTATTCCAGTTTGGAAGTTTGATTTCATATTAAAATTGTAATTACTGTCATTTACACATTCATAACACAGGAGGACAACTCCATGGTATTCCCAAAAGACGTGTAAAAGGCATTTGACAAAATTTGATACCTGTTTAATGATACAAAATAATTAAAGTGAGTTAAAGGGAACTTTTTTAATCTGATAAAAGATATCGGCTAAAAACCTCTTCTTATTTCATACTCGATGGTAAAATATTTAGTGCCTTCCCTCTGAGAACGGGAACAGAACAAAGATGTCGATGTCATCATTTTTAATCAACTTTGTACTGGAGACATTAATCAGTGCAATTATGCACCAAATATAAACAAAAAACGAAAAAGATTAAAAATGAAATCAAAAGAGCCATCTGTCTTCATAAATGGCGTAATTATGAAGTTGATCTACAGTTAGGATTAATAAGTCAATTTAGCAAAGACACTGGAGACAAGGCAATACGAGGCCCGCATGAAAACTATTGTGGTTATATGTCTTAGCAGCAAAGAGTAGGAAAGTAACATTGAAAATACCACTGTCTACAACTGCATAGGAAAATCCTCCAGTGCACAGAAATGAATCTATGGAAATATGCGTAATATCAAAAAATATCAAATAACTGGCAACAAAGCTAAGGAAAGGCGTGCGAGAATTCCACACGGAACGCAAACGCTGTGGAGAAATGTTAAGGAAAACCTAAGCAAATGGACAGATGGTGCTCACGGATGGCGACACTTAATTTTACTAAGATTTCAATTCTCCCCACATTCATTTGTCGACGCCATATAATTCCAATGAAAACCCCAGGAGATCATCCGTTTTAAGTGTGCATTTAGGTACGGATACACAAACCCTGAAGTTTTACTGAAATGCTCTGGACATAGAACAGCCAAGATAATATCCTTTATAATAAAACCCTTATATGCAAATTAACCAAATGGTGGAACAACTGCTCACTAGGATACGCACTGACTACCAGGGGACAGATGTTCAATGCAGGAGCTGCCCCCTGGTGGTCAGTGCGTCTGCCCCCTGGTGGACAGCACCACTCAGCAAGAAGCTGGGCTCAGGGCTGATGAGCGCAGTGGCGGTGGGGGGAGCCTCTAGGCAGTTGTACATCCCCCCACCCCCAGGCTCCCGGACTGCGAGAGGGCACAGGCCAGGTTGAGGGACCCCCCGAGTGCACGAATTTTGTGCGCCAGCCTGTAGTTTAAAAAGGTAAAGGTAGAGAATTTTAGATTTCAAGATTTAGAATGAAGTGAGGTAATTAGGTCAGTGTGTGCACTGACGCAAAGCTAGACAAACAGAACACTTGGTCCAGACAGAGCCCAGAAACAGCCACACAGAAACCCTTGATTCTCACAGGAAAACTGTCTTTTCAACCCACTCCCCCTGTTTCCCTAATTCCAATATGTGAGTGGGGGAAATGAACTTTCTATCTCACAATTTCATTTGCGGAAAATCGTAAGCATCGGTCCGAAAGTTAAAATAACAGAGCTTCTGAAGAAAGCAGCAGAATGGCTTCATGATCTATCTTGAGGAAAAGATTGCTTAAATAGCTACAAACTGCTACATGTAGAAAACAATTAAGAAAAGTGAGGAAACTAGAAAATTCTTCTCATCAAAGACAAAATTACAAAAAGGGATGCATGGGGCTGGGCCTTGGAGCACGTGCCTGTGGTCCCCCCCGTGCCCTGGGCATCCAGCTCTGCCCTGGGCCCAGCTCCGAGCCCGGGCCTCAGCCAGGCTAAGGAAAGGGTCGCTCTCTCCCTGTCTCTCCCTCGCCCCAGCTGACAGTCCCCGGCTGTGTTGCTCAGGCTCTAGAGCCTCTTGCACTAGCAAAGGGAGCGAAGGCCCACCACGTCTCCTGTGAGGACACCAACGTCTCCTCACAGGGCTTCCTTTTGCAAATGTTCAAGCGGGACCCCTCCGAACACCAAGGAGGGAGGTTCCATTGGAAAAGTGCGGATGTGCACGGCCGAGACCCAGGCCCAGTGAGACCATTTGTCCAGGCGACGTGGGCTGGGTCATCGGACGGATGTGTGTTCGGATCCCGGGTGGGGTTTGCCTGTGGGCTGCAGCCGGACCACCACGTTCCTCGGGTCTCGTTTGTCGTGTCTGAAATGAGGTAACTGCTCGGTCGTTAGCTTTTCGGGACTGAAGCAGCAAAACCTCTCTCGTGAAACATTAATTCCCATCATGCTAACAGATGCTCCACATATAAACTCTCCCACGATGGGGTACGGTTCTGCACAGAGATGAACTGTCTAACCTCGTGGCTCCGAAGGGGGTTTGCAGTGAGCATTATAAACCTCCGAGGAGGGGCCAGCATGTTGTCTGCTGCCACGCCTCTGGCCCACGGAAACATTCCGTGACTCAGGACTAGCGTGGCATGAACATGTGCAGGAAATATTGATGCAGAGCAGGACAGACATTCCAAACGCTATCTGCTGCGATGCCCGCTGTCAACAAATATTACTGGGTTACTCATTATGACTGGGCAGCAACGATGGTCATGCACGAGGCCCAGATCGGAACAAATCCAAGTGACCGTGCTAAAATTCATGCGGCATCCTTTTCCTCACAAAACAATGCTTCGCGTGGGGGATGCGGCTTGGCACATCGCTGCGTTCTAGAATCGAGGGTTTGGAAGCAGGTCCCTCCTCCCTTTGCTCATTAGCGTGATGGACTGTTTGAGAGGGGACTGTTCCATCACGGCGGAGACGACGCCCTCGCTTTTAATTAACCAGACAGGGACCTGAATTGATTCCAGAAGAAAGCAAAACCCCCACCGTGCCCGCTTCCCGGGTTAATGATGGAGGATGTCAGGGGAAAAGCAGAGCGATGGGCTCACATCTTCCACGAGTCCCTCGTGTGACCACAGGGTTACTTGGATCATGTTGCGTATTTGTAACTGTCTGTGTTTTCTTGACGCGAGGCTAATGGGAATGTGGACAGAAAAAGTGGTGGCTGCCCGTAATTCTTCAGCGCCAGAGCTTCCTCCCACTGCCTCCCCGGGCTGTGCTATTAATTCCTGAGAAAGTTTGATTCGTGGTCGTTGCTAGGCGACAACGATGGTCCATTATTCATCAGGGCACTCTTGTATGCAAACAGCAGCCTCCACGTGCCAGTGTTGTTTTATGCGCTGTGACAGAGGCTCCGACCACGGCACACCGGCTCCCAGCCCTCCCAGCATCCCAGGGTCTCCGGGGCGATAATCAACAGCTTTCTGAATGTCGGCCCCTCTTCCAAATTAGGACCAAGTGCAGGAAGCCCAATACTCACCCCTAAGCAATCACATAGCAGGTCCTGCCTGTGGCTAGGCTGTCCCCAGATTCTCCAGGCCAAGGGCATTGGTCAGCCACACCTGCAGCCTCCCTTCCCACCCTCCACCTCATCCGTCCCTTCCGCCGCCCCACCCTCCCCCGGCCTGTGTCTCTGCCAAATGCTAGTGATGGGGGCGACTCCCTGGCTAGATTCAGCACAGAATAAATAGCTTTGCTTGTTTCTATTTTGATGATCTGCATTTATTTTCACAGCACAGAGCATGAAACCATGCATTTTGTGTCAAACATGAAATGTGTATACTTAGTGTAGACAGCAGTGTGTGTGTGTGTGTGTGTGTGTGTGTGTTTCTGGGAGTGTACACATGCCTGAGTGCAAGGGGGAGGGATGGCAGATGAGTTTGACACCAGGTCCATGGAGGTGTCAGCGGGGCCGGTCTCATCCGAGGCTGGACCGGGGAAGGGCCTGCCCCTGGCTCATGTGCTTGCTGGCAGCACTCAGTTCCTGTGGTCTGTTCATCTTCCTGGCTGCTGACTAGAGCTCACTGTAGTTGGCAGAGTAACAACCCCCCAAAGGCCGCAGGAACTCACCCCAGGACCTGGGACTATGTTCCCTTACCATCAGCTGGGTAGGGAACAGGGCATGTTACCAGGAAAATGAACTGTGAAACTCATTACTGTTGGGTGGTGCTGACCAGGAGAAAGACCATGGAGGGCCTGGGCATCAGGTTGGTTCAAAGCTCAAGTGTCACCAACACTGCAGGTGCCCTTGGCAACCTGCCCAGGGCACCCCAGCAGGGCCTGGCACCCCTGAGCTTTGTGCTGGAAGGGATGACAACGGTGTTTGGTCTGTGTACCCGTCTGCTAAACACAGGCTGCACTGTCACTGTGTGTGCTGTGCTCGCCACACACCACACCGGCCTCCCTACTCTGAGAGCCCAGGCAGCCCAGAAGGCCGAGGGCCAGGGGCCGGGCAGCCCAAATTGCTGCCAGGAGCAGGCAGATGTGAGGGCTCTGGGCCCCCACGGGCCAGACCTTGGCAGCTCCTGGAATCTGCCTGAAGGCTGGGCCGTCAATCACACTGGATTATGCAATGGCCTGCAGGTAGCTCCCTGCCTTTGCAGGGGGGTGGGGTGGGGTGAGGGTGGGAAGAGGGGGTTTGCGGGGAGGAAGGCAGGGGCATAGCTAGGGCTTTGCAGGAAATAATGAGAATGAGGACAGTCCAGAGAGGCGCCAGCACACCGTGGCTCCATGCCAGCCCCCGACACCACGGCCTGTGCTCCTCGCTGCTGCCAGGGCCACGGCTGCACCTTCTCACCCCCTTACAGATGGACCCCTGGTGTTTGTGGGATGCCGGCCACCCCTGAGTACCGGAGACTACGCACTGGAATGCATGCTTCATCGGATGCAACGGCCCCGCCAGGAAAGGGCTATTGGACCCCTGCTCCATGGGTGGACCCTGAGGCTAGGGGGAGGGGGAGCAAGGGGGCAGGAGGGGAAGGAGGTAGGCTCACTCTCAGCCCGGGTCAGAGGCCCACAGAAATGCCCCACTTTTCAGGGTGGCCTTGGGGGACCCCGCTCATTGTCCCCCAGGCCCCTGGCTTCCAAGGAGGGAACAGCTGCTCCAGCGGAGGGGATTCCGCCCTCAGACCTGATGCCACGTGGCTGAGCGCTGCAAGACACAGGCCCAGGAACAGTGCTGAGCGAAAGGAAGCAGACACAGAAGGCAGCACAGCCAGTGATGCCCAGATACAAGGCACCCAGCAGAGGCAGGGCCCTGAGGAGGCAGGGATGGGCCCCGTGTCTGCGGCAGTGGGCGGAGGCTGGGCTGCTAGTGGCACAGGGCTTCTTTCTGGGGCGACAAACATGCTCTGGGATCAGACAGAGGTGATGCTGGGAAGTGATACTCTGCTAATACACATAGCCCCGAACGGGACTCTGAAGTGATGAATTTTACAGACTCTGGATTACATCTCAATAAAAAGGTCACTTTCTTTGGATGTTCGTGTGCATTTGTTTAAAGGAACCAAACACCCCAAGGAGTGGATATTACTGTGTGTAAATATGGCCTCACTTCAAAGAAGCCAGTGTGAAGGAGGAGTTAAAAAGCACCTCAAATATCTATTAAAAAACCACCCTGTCAGACGAGGGATCGAGACTGAATAAGAATCTTGGATAAACAGATAACATCCCGGGAGGAAGTTCTGTGTTCAGAACTAAAATATCAGAAATAAAAAACTTTGAAGAAAGAATTTTCTATATAAAAAAAACCCGTATGACTTTGTATTGCCTTTCTCTCGCTTTCTTTGCATACTTTTGTAGTGGTTATTCTGGAGATAAAATATACAAACACATCGATGACACATCACAGTCTACCTTCAAGTAGCCATGAGCATTAAGTTAGAGCTTTATATAAACACTATAGGCCCAGTGCACAAAATTCGTGCACGGGTGTGTGTGTCCCTCAACCCAGCCTGCAGCCTCCCCAATCTGGGACCCCTCGAGGGATGTCTGACTGCCCATTTAGGCCTGATCCTGGTGAGACATCCCTCTCACAATCCAGGACTGCTGGCTCCTAAACACTCGCCTGCCTACCTGCCTGATTGCCTCAACTGCTCCCCTGCCAGTCTGACCGACACCTAACTGCTCCCCTGCTGGCCTGATTGCCCCTAACTGCCCTCCCATGCAGGGCTGGTCCCCCTTCCCAACTGCCCTCCCCTGCCAGCCATCTTGTGTCCACATGGGGGCGGCCATCTGTGTGCTGGAGTGATGATCAATTTGCATGTTACCCTTTTATTAGATAGGATCCCATGGGTAACGCCGGTGACACTGTGCTCTCGTCACCTGGTTCCTGTTTTTAAACGTTAACCCATGGTCTTTAGAACCCACAGGGCACTGTTACACATGCGATTTTAACAGCAACTGCCTCTTGGTGCATGTACCCATGTGCGTGCGCTGTATGCATGCATGTTCATGAGAAATTCATGGGAATTATCCCACGTTACAGGGCGGGAACTGAGGCCTGAGAGCTCAATGACCTCGCTGGAGGCCCAGCAGATTGAGATGGGAGATGATTGGGTATAGATGCTGATACAGTCAGTCACAGGCCAAAATTGTTTGCTGAAAAAAATATATATATACACATATTATATACACATATGTGTGTCTATCCACATGCGCACACAGGCACACCTTTGAGGGTGACTATGCGTAAACCATACGTTGCCCACATCCCTGCAGTGGCCACATGCAGTCCAGGTGTTCGTCCTGACCCCTAGGCTGTGGTGGGGTGTTGGCTGTGGTGGGTACACCCCCTTCAGCCTTCAGCAGGGGCCTCGAGCAGACACTGTCCCTGAAGGGGCGGGAAAGCTCAGAAGGAAAGCAGCCGCGCCTGCAAGGCCCTCGTCCCGCTCACCTGCTCTTCCTAAGACAGCATGTCCAGCACAGGTGCATGCTCCACGCTCCTGTGGCCGCTGCGTCGGTCGGGGTCATCCCCAGGCCTGTGGCTCTGGGCCTGTGGGAGCCCTGAGCCCTGGCACAACATGCTCTGTAGCGTCAGAACCCGAGCCCGCAGCGCTGAGCCCAGAGTGGGAGGCAACAGAGCCTCCCCCTGCGCCTCAGAGCTGGGGCAGGGGGCTCGGGGGGCTGGGGGCCCGGTAGCAGCAGGCAGGTTTCTGGGGAGAGTCCACTAAAGGCCCTGAGGGTAGGGGGAGTATGCTGGGATCTTCCGAATACAGCAAACTGGCCCCCCCACCCCCAGTCAGTTCTGCTGAGTGCCCCTCCCCCACTCCTCCTGAGGGTGCATGTTCTCTGGAGTTTAAAACCACACATACCCGGCAGGGCCCATGCTGGCTAAGGGGCCAGGGCCCCAGGCAGGGTCAGTACCCCCACGGGCCAGCAGAGGGCTCACGCTCGTCGGGAATCAGCCCTGGCCCAGGGACTAAAGGGCCCCCTCTCCCCGCTGCACATGCCCATATGCCGCTGCCTCCTGTCTCCAGCCCGCCCGCACCTGCACGCCACACAGTACACATGGAGATGGCTGCACTCGCGCGAGGCTAGCAAATTGCCATTTCCAGTTCCCTTCACTCAGAACGACACGAGACAGCGGCCCTGACAGCACCTCCCTGCCGTCCCAGTAGAGGTGCTGCCCCTTTCCATTCCCAGCAGGACCTGGAATGTGAACAGAGCATCTGGAGGATCAGAGGGGACGTGGAGGGCTGTACTCAGGCTCTCAGCTGTGGAAACGGGTGGGAATGCGGGCTGTTGTTCAGGTTTCCGGCTCACCCATCCCTGTGGCCGGTCCTGGTCCCAGTCCCTCGGGGCCACACGAAGGCCCAACCCAGGAGCTCGGAGCTACAGCCTGAAGGTGGGCGAGGGGTGAGGGGCGAGGGGTGGGGGCAGGGGCGGGCTTTCCCAGCAGCTGCCCGGCCCAGGGCCCCAGCCCAACCCGCCCCGACCCGCATTCTCTCAGCGCCTGTTCTGAGGGCAAAGGCTGCCTGTTGAACCACTTTCTGAGAAAGTCCCAGAAACCCCTGCCCCTTCCCAACAGAGTGCCTTTAGTCATGTGGACGCCCTGGCGGGAGGCCTGTGGCCGCAGGCAGCCCTCCTTCTGGCCCACACAAAGCATGAATGTCCCACCCGCCCGGAGTCCGGCCTTATTCACCGTATTGTGCCCAAGAAAGAAGGGAGCCTCGAAGTGCAGAGAAAAGAGGGGGCATGCCCTGCCTCGAGCAGGGAAGACGGCATCCACGCTGGGGGTCCTGGGCCCCCACGTTCCCACGGCTCCTCCCTGTGGGTTTGGCCTCATCCCACCGGCTTTGAATCTGAAGGTCATTCCCAAGGTTGATCTGCTTGGCACATCTTGGATGAGAGGAAAAGAAAGGTGCTTATGTTGGGGAGGGGACAGGCTGCGGGTAGAGAAAGCTGGGTGGGCAGGCTGGGCTCTGGTGGAGCCGGGCGGGGGGAGGGGGGGGAGGGAGAGGGGGTGGGAGGGCCACGGGCCTGGGAAATATTCTAAATGGCTCAGTTCCTAGCAGACCTGCCGGCCTTTCTCAGAAAGTCCTCTCCTGACAGCACCTTTTCTCCCAGTTTGTCCCACCCCGAATCCGACCTGCTCGCTCACTCCTCAACACCCCTACCTCCTCCTTCCATCTCCCATCCGACCAGCCTCCTGCTCCTGTCGCTCTCCCTTGCATGGGCCGTGCCTGGGTCTAAAGGCCATTCCCGGGCGGACCTGGGGCCTCACCTCTGACACGTGCAGAAGAAGCTCAGATCCAGGTTAACTTCAGACCTGCCGCTGTCGGGCTGTGGGGACACAGGTCGGAGGCCTACCCTCTCCGAGCCTCCAGTTCCTCCCACTCTCAGGGCTGTGGGAGGGTCAAGGGACTCAGACCTTTGGCTCGGGACCTGGGGCTGAGGCCTCTAAAAGACCTGCCATTCCCAGGTGATGCCGAAGGCCCAGGAGTTCTCCCGCAGACGAAGAGCAAAGACGATCCAAGGAGAGGCAGGGCTGGGGGTCCCTAGGGTCGGCTCCTGCTCGCGGAGGCTTTGTTTATAGAAAGGAGAGGGTGCGGGTGCGGGAGGAAACACCCTGTGATCCTCTGTGAGCCCGCAGCCATGTCAGTGAAGACGAACCCCGAGGGCAAAGGACAGCGAGGAGGGCTGGGAGGCCCCTGAAGGAAGTCCCTGGACCACAGGGCTAAGAGCAGGGAGGAGGACCCCCGCTGCTCTTTGTAAACCCATGTCCATCCAATGCGGCTAGTTTCCAGCCCCTGACCTTGGGCAGGCACTCCCCTCTCTAGTGTCCCTCCTGCATCTAGGAAGGCAGTGGATGAATGGGCCACGTTACCCCGAGTGTGGCCCAGAGACTAAGCATTGAAAGCTCCCAGGGACTTCGTCAGCGGCCAGAGGCCCGGGCTGCACCCCAGACGCTGAGCTACACTGAAGTGGGGAGACCAGTTGCCTGAGGTTGCCAAGGCCTTTCCTCGCTCTAATGTCACCGAACAATTTTTCCAAGAGGCACCCCTGTCCTGAAGCCAAAAGCAGGGCCCACAGTTCTGTGAATGGATTTGATTTGTAAACTATGCTTAGCGGCACCTCTCTTTACTAATGCGTTAGAAGACATGCCCACCAACAGGAATCGTAAAGTGGTTATAAGAATAAACAGGTGCCAAATTTATCGAGAGAGACAAAGAACCCAGGACAGCCGACACGGAATCGAGGAGGAGAACCGAGTCGCAGGACTTGCTGCGGTCACAGGGGTCAGACGGCGTGGTGCTGGCACAGGGCAGGCCGCAGGTCCCCGGGAGAGCGCCGAGAGCCTGGAAATAGATCCGCATAAATATTCTCAGCTGATCTCTGACAAAGGAACAAAGCAGCACATTTGAGCAAAGATAGACTTTTCAACAAATGGTGCTGGAACAACTGGACAGCCACATGCAAAAAATAGAAGCGATCTAGACACAGATCTTACACCCTTTGCCAAAATGAACTCAAAACGGACCACAGACCTAAGCGTAACATGCAAACTCTAAAACTCCCGGAAGGTAACACAGGAGAGAATCTACATGACCTTGGGTTTGGCAAAGACATTTTAGATACAGAACCAGAGATGCGATCTGTGAAAGAAATCTCTGATAAGCTGGACTCCATTAAAATTAAAAAAAAACACAAAACCTCCTACCCTGCGTAAAACAAGGCGGAGAGAGCGAGAAGACAGGGAGAGAACATTTACAAAAGACACGACTGATTTACAAAACACCTGTTATCTGAAATGTACAAAGGGCCTTTAAAACTCCACAATGAAATCCGACCACCCCACGAGAGAGCAAACAATCCCATGGAGACGGGCCAAAGATCTTAACAGACGCCTCGCCCAAGGAGAGGAACAGGTGGCAGGTGAGCGCATGAAAAGATGCTCCGCATCCCATGTCGTCAGGGAAACGCAAATTGACACGAGGACGAGGGACCAGGGCACTCCCCTTAGAACGGCCCCCAACCCAGACACCGGCAGCACCCAAAGGGACTCTTCCCACACGATGCAGCCACTGTGCCCCTTCACCCAAAGGGGCTGAAACTCTCCGCACAGAAACCTGCCCACGGATGCTTCACGCAGCTTTGCTCACCATTGCCAGAACTGGAGGCAGCCAGCCTGCCCTTCCTCAGCCACGAATAAACGGGGGCCCATCCAGACGACGGAGTATGATACAGCGCCAAAAAGCAACAAGCTGCTGAAGGACATGGCGGGACCTGAACCGCGAGGCACTCAGTGCGCAAAGCCCGTCTCAGAAGACTACACGCTGTGTGATCGCGACCCCGTGACGTTCTGGAAAAGGCCACGCTCTGGAGACAGTAAAAGGACCCGAGGTCGTCAGAGCTGGGGGTGGGGGCAGGCAGAGCACAGAGAAGTCTGAGGGCCGTGAAAATGCTGTGTGTGATACCGTCATGATGGACGCCTGTCATCACGCGTTTGCTCAAACCCACAGGATGTGTGAGAAGCATAAACCGAAGGCTGATCATGTGCGTCCACGTCGGTCCATGAACTGCCACCAGGGCACCGCTCTGCGGGGATGTTCGCCGTGAGGCGCCGCGGGTGTGAGGAGTGGGGGCACGTGGGACATCTCTGCACATCCTCTCGATGTCCCTGTGAACCTACAACTGCTCTGAAGAAAAATGTGACATCTTAAAACACACACACACACACACACACACAGAAATAAAATACAATGGAAACGCTACCATAACGAGAGAAGTAGGGGCTCCAAAAACGTGACCCTGTAGAATATGGGGTCACGGAAAAGCAAAGTGGAGGAGAAGCAGTGTCTTAAAGGGTCTGCCGTAAGCAAAAGACCACAGTGAAACTCACATTGCGCACAAATGAGTGAGCGTCATGGGGAGAGGAAGTCGGCGTCATGGGGCAGGCCCGTTCCTAATGCACGTGCTCCCCGCAGCCCTCACCCTGAGTCCTCCCTCACCTGTCATGTCAGCTCGGGGTCCCCTCTCTTCTCTGTGCTCACGCACCCTGTGTGCAGGCCGCGTTCCTCGTGCAGGGGCCATGGCTAGCTTTCCTGAGCACCTACTGACTGCCGGCGCCTGTGGCTAGTTTCACGCAATGGGATGTCATTTACTTTAGGAACCGACATTGCAGTTACCTTGAACTACATCCTTGAGCCTGTGTTACAGGGGTCAGGACGTAGGGCCAAGGAGGACCATGGGTGTGTGGTCCAAGGTTATGCAGCCAAGGAAGCGACGCCTCAGCCTCTGCCCTGTGTCTGCAGGAGGATGCTCTGACCTCCGACAGGGCCCTGCAGCCCTGTCCTCGCCCAGGGAGCCCGAGGTCGGGGCGAGTCGGGGCTGTGCAGCCTCCCGCTCGCTTGCTGTGTCTCCCCCGGCAGAGGTGGGCAAGGGCGCCGCCAGACGGCATGTGGGCGAGGCAGTCCGGCTGCATAATTGATGGTGGAGGCCCGAGGGCCGGGCGGTGGACGCCTGTCGAGCCGAGGGGAGGATGTCGTCCCTGTAATACACACAGGCATGTCATTTAGGAAAGTGGGTTAGCGTTCCTGGAACAGCAGGGACGGAGAACGCCACTCCGCGGAGAGATCTGGCTGTCTTTCATCGCTGCACCCCATTTCACTGGGGGGTGACGTGGCTTTTACTCCCACGAACACAGTGGGTTGGGCTCTGAAGCTGCCTCTCCTTGCGTGGAACCTTCCTTGTGGGACAGGGAAGATCCTCAGCAGGGCAGTCCCATGTGCCCAGGGACCCACCCTCCTGGGGGATGCCCAGTGAACAGAAAGATGGTATTTCCTGTCCTCACAGAGATCAAAGGCAAATAGGACGCAGGAAATCAACACGCTTCGTGTTTTTTTTTTTTTAATGAGCAATTTCAGTAAGTGCAGGATTTTGAAAAAAGCGTGTGGTAGGTCGGAGTTATGACTCTCCGGAAAATGGCCCCGTCCTGCTCCCGGAACGAGGCTGTGAAAGAGGGAGGGTACCAGCTGCACCGACTGTGCTCCGGGCCCGGTGACCTTGGTGGAGGGAGGTTACCTGGTGAGCCCCCTCTACACACACAAGCCCAAGAAATCAGCCTGTTCAGCTGGCAGCCAGAGGAGGCAGAATGAGACAGGGCAGGACAGAGCGAGGGGCCTGCAGCCGGCCCGGGGGCAGGGGTAGGGGCAGGGGCAGGGGCAGGGGCCGCTGATGGAGAGGCGGCTGGAAGCCAGGAGCCTCCTCTGATGCTAACAGGTAGCGAGAAAACAGGAGTCTCAGAGCCTCAACCGCAAGAATGAATGAAGTCATTCATCCCAATGAGCTCAGGGCAGACTCTCCCCCGGGCCTTCAGGAGACTGCGGTCCCGCCCGTCCTGGTCTCAGCTTCTGAAACCCCAGAAGGCAACCGTGATGGAGAAGACAGACTCTGCTTCCACATGAGGCTCAGATAGCCTGGCAGCTGCCTTCGAGCTGTCCGTGAATCGATGATCCGTAATGGGTGAGTTGTCCGTGAATCGATGATCCGTGATGGGTGAGTTGTCCGTGTATCGATGATCCGTGATGGGCGAGTGGCAGGAATGGGAAGAAGCTGAGTCGTGTGGGGGCATTTCTCTCTCTGGCGAAGGCGCAGCGTGTAGGATTTCTGGTGATGACATATGCGCGTGTTTTCTATCTGTTTAATCCATCTCAGAGCATTGAACATGGTGTCATCCTGGCAGAGACCAGCCTGGAGGGGAAGGTGCAGCCAGAAGCTTTCAGATCCTCTTGGCAGAAGCGCTGCTCTCGGCCCCCAGCCTCGCGGCCTCTCCTGGCAGAGAGAACACGGTGGGGTCTCATGCTCCTGGCTTCGGGGCAGAGCAGGGCCCATGCATGACGAGCCGGGACGGGGTGGGAGGCAGTGCTGAGCACATACCGCACCAGCCTTGCCTTAGGCCTGGGGCACTCAGGTGACGAGGGGCTGCAGGGAGGCGCCCTCTGCCCGGGCACCCAGCATTCCCCTGCAGTAGGTAGAGCTGGGGGGCAGGGAGCCTCACACTGTCCTCTGAGCCAGACCTCCACATCAGATTTCAGGGTCACTGAGGGCAGAGGCTGTCTGGGGACCTCTCGGGGCTGCCCCTCCACTGTGCCAACATGTTCCCACTGCGGGGCGTTCACACGCGCTGGTCCGCCACCAGCACACGCCTTTCCGTCCTCCCGTGTCTCCGTCCCTCCTTCCCTCACTGTCTCTCAGCACCTCCCTGAGGAGGTCCGCTCCCTGGTTCCGTCTCCCGCCAGGATGCACGGAGGCAAACCCCATACTTACAGCGCGGGCTGAGCACCCGGCCGCACTGGGGCACACTGGGCTCCTGACAGCCACCTGCGTGTGCAATGAATGTGCCCCGTGGCTTCTCGGCAGGTGTGGCCACGCCCCTTGGCTCCCACCCATCTGTGCTCTGATCAGCAGGGCACCCCCAGCCAGGCCTGTCCTCAGGAGCATGGTGCCTCTGCTCCCTGCAGCTGGCACCCGCCACTGCCTGACACTCAGGGGGCACTTAGTGGGCATGTGTGGCATGAACAGTCACAGGGCAGGGGAGGAAGCAATGGGGCAAATGGCCGAGGGCTCCCTGGGTCGAGGCCCTGTACGGCCTGTTTTTTAAACCCTGCTCCCCAGCAGGTGCCACACAAAGATGCCCCAGAGTTTAGGAGCCTGCTGGGGAGGTGCAGAGTGGGGAGGACGTACGAAGTAAGCCATGCTCTCACCTGGCTCAAAACCCCCTGCCCGGCCCCACCCTGCTCTGCTGTGGACCCAGGCAGGTGAAGAGCTCTCTTGGAGCCTTCCCAGTGTCCAGCTAAAGATAAGGTATTCCATCCCCGCCTCCCCCAGGGGGCAGGGAGAGCCTGCCAGCCTGGCCACCTGCAGAAGGCAGGTGCTGGACAGGAGGGATCGCTGCCCCCCTCGCCTGTCCTGGTCCTTCTAGGCTTTGAGACTGGCTGCAGTTGCTGCCTGGTGTGGGGCTATTTCTGACGGGGCTGTAAATGGGACGAAAATATCCCAGGAAGTCTGTAATTGTGCAGAGCTGTCTGTCTGTGTCCCCGGTTTCCAAAGGAGGCCTCTTTGCTGCCTGGAACCCTCCGCTGTCCCTGCCTTCCCAGCCCCTGCCCCCCCCTTCTTCTGGGGACCTCCCCTGCCAGCTCTTCCTGCCTCTTCAGCCCAGAGGGCATGGCTCTCCCTGGGAATCCACCGCCCCTTCCCACCGCCCCGCTTCCTCCCCGCCCCGCCCACCACCTGGCTCCACCCTCCGCAGCTCCAGGCTGGGGATCCCACCTCTCTGGCCACTCTGCCCCTGGGGGGACCAGCAGCGGGGCAGCTGCCTCTGCCGCACTCTCGCACTCTCGGAGGCAGCGTCCCCTGCCCGATCTGCCTGTTCCCCCCACGATTTCCAGTTTATTCTCTCAGTCCCATGCCTTCCCCTTGCAGCTGTACTCAGTTGTTTTCCAACTAGCTTTGTCTCAGGACCTCTGGCCTAGGAAAGCCCCGGACTAATGACAAGTCTCCTCTAGAGACAGAGGAGCTGCCAGGTCTGGGGGAGCGTGGGTGCAGCTGCTGGCAGGTGACCCCGGGAGGGGCTGCCTGGGCTGGCATCTTCCCATCTTCCCGGGGACCCGCTGCTCCCAGAGGACCCGGCCTGGACTGGAGCCCCAGCGGGCATCTCCCGCCAGGTAAGGCTAGTGCTCTCTGCGTGGCTGCTGGAGGTGGGGGCCTCACGTCCACACTCGCAGGGGACACGAGGGGAGAGCTGTGCGTGCGTGAGGGTGGGAGAGAGCCCTTTCCAAGCTCAGGTGACTCCTGGTGGGGCCTGAGCTGAGGGCTGTGACCTGCCTGGACCTGAACGCCAGAGC
Source organism: Murina feae (assembly GCA_004026665.1). Lineage (NCBI taxonomy): Eukaryota > Metazoa > Chordata > Mammalia > Chiroptera > Vespertilionidae > Murina > Murina feae. The sequence goes on along the minus strand of PVJC01011460.1, from coordinate 690 downwards.
CCAGGGGAATGCGGTCTGCAGGAGCCACCTGTGGGGTTCCCGTGGGGCGGACGGGGAAGTGGGGGTGCAGGGGCCCGCATGGTGTCAGACGCCGGCTTATTTCGGAGTTGCTACTTTTAAAGTCGCTGAGGTAGCCCAGCCTCTTGCCACTTTCCCGAAGGAAATGTGGAGCAGGAGCCAGAGAAATGGGAGGGGAGGGGAAGCACTCCCTGCCGTTCAGCGTTGCAGTCACTGTCAGAAGGAGCCCTGCCCTTTGGGTATGTGGGTCTCTTTCCTGGCGGAGCAGTGCAGCCTCTCTACCTTCTGCATGTGGCCCTCGGTCGCGGGCCGAGTTCACGTCCAGGTGACTGAGTGTAACCCGTTAGTCACGGTGTTGGCAGGTGCCCTCACTCATCCCCACTGAAGTGAGAGCAGAGATGGCAGGGACACGCTTGTCAGGACCCCCAGAAGGAGGTGACTCACTATGTTGGGGCTCCCTCCCCAGAGCGGCTCCCCTTTCTGCCATCTTCCGGAGCCTGCGCAGCCCCTCTGTCTCCACACGGGGCAGTGCAGCCTCTAGTCTCTACCTCGCTGACCACATGCACCTGGCAGAATCCTACCAAGCCCAACCTCCTCCTGAGAACCCCATCTCAGACCCTCTGAGTTGGGTCCACTGAGTTGGTCTGGGACAGTCTAACTCCTGGGGCATCC